>CM072513.1:49452801-49525301 GCA_036898135.1 Oncomelania hupensis
TACATGAATGAGATTATTCTGCCCACAACAGCTCAGCCTCCACTTACGCACTTAGCACAATGCTCTCTCTCTCTCTCTCTCTCTCTCTCTCTCTCTCTCTCTCTCTCTCTCTCTCTCTCTCTCTCTCTCTCTCTCTCTCTCTTTCTCTCAGTGTTATTTTATTTAATTATGTCACCGGCCCAGATCGGTTCTAGATTTTAAAAAAATTACATAGTGCCAGGTGTCATAAATCGAAGAAACAGGCCAGTATGCAATTATATGAGAGGGGGAAGGGGGAGTAGAGGGCGAGAGGAGGAGAGAGGTTGTGGGGTGAGGTGGGGGAGGGAGGTAAAGTTCAAAAGTATGAACAACAGTTAAGCACTCTTCCAAAGTTCCAAGCACATAGAATAGTGCGCATGAACAACAGAGAAACAGAACCAAACAGTGCAATTCATGTTTCGGAAAAGCATGCTAAATCTCTGCAGATAAGAAGTTTCCAAACATGCCTGAATTTGGCACAGCACCACTGAAACCAATATAGGCTAGGCTACGCAGTTCTAAAATAATAAAGCAGAGGGAAAGGACAGATCACATCCACAACAGATGAGCAGCCATTACCGCACTGCGACTATAACAAGTTATCGTGAACGATAAAAAGTACTCCTTTAAAATATCGTCAAGGTACGTTTGATAACTTAATAACAGTAAACACTATATAACATAGTCATGCAGTTTATTTTAAAATATCCACACCTTTGGACAATTTCCTTGTGGTGCATAAAGCAATTTTAAAACCAAGTTGTTGCGTTTTTGTTTACTTTGTTCGTTAGAGAATGGAAAATACTTTTTTTTTCGTTCGAGTTGGGGTGGGAGTTGGCGGTTGGGGTTGGTGAATATTTTGGTTGCCGTTGAAAATTTTGTTCACTGAGGTGTTGGATAGGGTAAAGTGAAGGCCGATGAGGTTGTCACAGGCGCCTGGTTTCCCAATCCAATCCAATGTCCAATTGGGTGTAAAAAGGAAGTGAAGAGAACTTGATGAGAGGGAAACATTCAACGAATTTAAAGTGTATCGTGGATAAACAATGTCCAATGTGGAAGGGGCGGCATCACCTGGGTTCCAACGTAGCTGATAATCTAAGGACCGTCAAGCTAACAAACAGTTCCAAACAAGCCCGACAGACAGTGAGATTAACCACAACTTCTAGCGGAAATGAAACGGCTCGCTGTCCAACACAAAAAGCCAGTAATAATGCTTGTCTCACGCAAAACCAGGCTACTATACTAGCAGGATAGTACTATTTAATTATATTATACACTATTCTTCTAAAACTGCAAATTACTCATTTGACACATGACACAGTAGGACACACAACTGACTAATGTAAACCTAATTACAGCCTAATGAAAAAAAAAGTGGACTAATATATATGGCAAACTATTAGTACTATTGCTGACAAAATTGTAACCAGATTACACTTAAGCCTATTAAAAAAATGAAGTAAATAAGCATACTTTTTTATTTTCCAAGTAATTGTGACAACACCCATTGCTTTTGAAACCTGCGGTAGCGGAAACAGAAAGAACTTCAGCCAGGAAAAAAAATAATAGCAAGAAGGAAAGAGCTAAGGTGCCAATTGGAAGGAATATAACACTGTCGTTCTTTCTCGGCGACTTCACTGTATTAACATTCATTTGATTTCTTATATCGTGTGTATCTTATTGTTCTTATATTGTAGTGTTCTTATTTATCGTTCTCAGTCTTACCAATACCTTAAAAAGCTGATTCGGAATCCATACCCCGGAATGATGAATACCAGTGTGTAATTATTCATTTTAAAGAATATAAAACACATGAATAATATTATAACATTAATTACCGACCCTACAACATATTACAATCAAAACCAGTAATCAAACGAATCATATTAGCAAACAAAGTAATTATAATTCCAATAGCTATTAATAGAATTGATTAATGATGATAGCAACAGCTATTACTAGCTGAGATTTAGTGTAGATATATCTGTAAGATTACCATGGTTTGGCTGTGTGTTTTTATTGTAACTGGGGCTGGAAAGAATCGAGCATTGGATGACGGCAACCAGTGATTATCTGCCCCGGATGCGAGGATTGCTAACCTACCCGTAATCTTTTAATGCACTGTGAAACCAACCTACCCGTAATCTCCTAATGCACTGTGAAACCAACCACTACGAGAGAGAGCCTGCGGTAGTAAAGGATACTGAATGCTATGTGGATAGCAAACTATGCGAGAGAAAGAAAAAAAAGAGAGAGAGAGAGATGTGGAGGAGGGGTATGGGAGGGAGGTGAACTACTGGTTACTGAATGCATTGGCTTGTGTACACGTGCGACATGACGAGAAATTGTGAAGCTAATACCCCGAGAGAGTAGTTATTGTAGTGAGAGAGGTGGGACCACGAATTTTCTACTGCCAGATAGATCCTACGCAACTACTGATACTTAGAGCAAGTGCTTTTAAAAGTTCAATGTTAAGTACAACTATATATTCACCTGTCAGTATCGATAAGAATGTAGTAGAAACTGGGTAAATGTGTGCTTTATTCTGTGGGTTTGATTGTAGGTGCGAACGTGCAGGAGTGATGCGCGGGAGTGTGCCAGAGTTTATGCCCACACGCGTGTGATGGATGTGGCGCATGAGTGAATGGGTGCGGGGGAGGCCATGTACCAGCAATATATTTGTGCGCTGCAAGTTACAAAAGTTTAGCTTTTCAGTCTCCTCTCTGAAAATCCTTATCGGGAAGAGAGGGGACTATAAACTGATATAACATAACAACATACAAAAGTTTAAGAGAGGACACCCCCCACCGAGCTTTTCAACTCCACTTCAAAAGCAATCGGAGGCATAATAATAATACTAATAATAATAATACTAATACTACTACTACTAATAATAATAATAATACTGGATGCTATCTACGCACCTTTCCCCAAATCAGTCAGGTTCAAAGCTCGGCGATCTGTACCAACATACACGCTCACCTGTCTCATCCACCCTCACACATACACACAACAAATACACATCTATCACTCAAACAGGTGGTGTAAAGGCAGGCAGATCGCTATTGGAAGACGGAAAGAAAATCAAATTTTTATTCTTGAAATTTTATATTGACTGCGTCCTGTACCATTATTGAAGGAAGGGATGAAACCGGAGTGCCAGGAGAAAACCCTCGGTGACCTCATCAATAGTCTCGTACCTAAGTTACATACGTTCGCCCCTAGCGGGAATTGAACCCGCGACCTTTGGCAGAGGAAACCGGCAACTAATCCACTGCGCCATGAGGCCACCCCAAAAAGGGCCCAACAAAACGGGCCCAACAATACTCAAAATAGCAGTCGACTTCTATGACGGCCTTGCTAGCTCCAAAAACCGAGAGTTACCATTGTCACGAAATAATTGAAATTAACACGTGTTCTGTATAATTTACAGAGATACCGGTAATCCACAGTGTTTCTTAATAATTATCAGTATTTGCCACGCCCTCCTAGCGCCCAAACCTGATCATTAAAAATACAATGTTATAATTACAAATATCATTGGAAAATTACAATAATCAAGGGATAATTACAATTATCATTGAAAAATTACAAATATCTTCACATGGTCATGTTTACTTTTTAGTTTTGGCTCTAGCCATCTGTCTTGAAATGGGCCAAAACCGAAAATTGTAATTTTCACTTGATAATTACCATTTTTACATGTTAATTGTAAATGTGTTGTTGATATTTGTAATTATCACATATTTGTAATAATCAGGCTTTGACTGCCGCTAGTAGGCCATCATAATGTGAATTACACAGAAAGCGTGTTAATTACTATTATCACTTATACATGTAAATGCACGTTTTGGTGCTAGTAAGCCACTTTAAGTAGTAAGAATTAAGCATGATCATGTAAAAATTGTAATTATTAACTGTAAATATTGATGATAATTACAATTTTTGGTTTTGGCGCATTTCCAGGCGGATTGCTAGAGCAAATTCTGAAAACTAAACATGATCACGAGAACATATTTATAATTTCGAGAAGATATTTACAATTTTTCAATGGTAATTGTAATTATCCCATAATAATATCATATTATTTGTAATTGTTTCATGATATTTGTAATTATCAGGTTTTGGCGTTAGTAGGCCGTCATAGACCTCAGGTTACCTTTTCACATCAGCATTGGAAATTACTAACCTCATGTTACCTCTACGCACTTCCAATGTTGAATTCTATTAACTGACTGAGCAATATAATTTACTAACAGCTATTTTTTTCGAGTGCATGAAGCTATACTTTTCTCCATACACTTGCTTACACTGGATGATGGAACTCACATTTTGAGTTCATTCTGGAGTTTTAACTTTAAATCAGAAATGCTTTCATGGCAGATAGCATGAGATTTTAAATACACATTTCACATAAAAAATGCGATGTTTACAACTTCTTGTAACTTTGCTTATCAAAGTGTGGCTGGGCTAAAGGAGATAGTGCAATCAAAATAGATGTGTATAGAAATAATTTTTCAATTCACACAGATGTGCACAAAAATTTTTGTTGTTGTTTGAAATCAAACAATTTTTGTACACATCTATGTGAATCTCCTTTCGCCTAGCCATACTTTGATAAGCAAAGTTGCAAGTTGTAAACATCACATTTCTAACGTAAAATCTCATGTTATCTTCCATGAAGACGTTTCTGATTTAAAGTTAAACTCAAAATGAGGGCAAGGACAGGTATCGCGGTTATGAAACAGAAAATGCATTATAAACTGAGACTAACTAGTGACTTTATTACATAACAAGTGATGCAAGAATTTATAAGCAATTGACTGATTAACAGAATGTGGATTTGCATATATGCCTGGCTATCCACATAACTACTATAGCAAATATGAATAATTCGGATTGCTAAATATGCTTAATTGGTTGAATATTCTGTGCTTCTCCCTTCCCAAAACACCCTTAACCTGCACATCTCCCATCCCCTTTCTTCTTGCTTTGTTGTTCTGCAGAAGAGTAATATTGCAGATGATCTCGAAAACATGCACCCACTTGTATCTCTTAACACACACCCTCAATCATTCCAGCGTATCTAACATCAAAACTGCAATCATCTCTGTATACGAACGCATGCACCCACCCACCCACCCACCCACCCACCCACACACACACACACACGTATGCACACACACACACAACATGCGCAAAGGAGCAGTACAACCATCCCAGCATTCAAACTATTCATTCAACCCACTCCCTTTCGCCCTTCAGCTTAAACTTACAACACAATAATTCACCGATCTAAAACTGAAACCACTCTGGCCAAGTCTCCTTTGCTAGTATTTAATTACGGACTTGGAGTGCTTGAACACAAAATCTGCACTAATTCACTGAACATACAAGATACAGTACGATTCGTGCAGTAATGATGGGAAAAGTCTCAAGTGCAGTAATGTTGGAAAAAGTCTCAGGGTTAGAAACGTAAGAACACGCAACAGCAGCTCAAGCCGTCTGTCTTTCACCTGCTCAATCACCACAGGCGCATGTAAGCAAGCATATTCTCAAGCCGTCTGTCTTTCACCTGCTCAATCACCACAGGCGCATGTAAGCAAGCATATTCTCATACCAACCGAGGTGTAAATTACTTTACGGTGCATTAAATCGTGTAGTGACCTATACTGTTAGTCTTTTTACATGACGAACTGGGCTGTGTTAAAACTGTAAATTCAAGCTTAATCTTAATTTTGTCCTAGTCCAGTGGGTGGTTAAAAAAAGGTTTTCTTTTGGCAACAACTTTCATAAGTATATGTATTGTGAAAACAATGTTTCACGAAAACAATGTGGCATTGAATTGACGAAACATGAATCTTGTTACGTTTATGTGCATTGCATGTCTTTTGATGTTTTATGCGCCTTGAGCAGATATGTTGTCTGATATACATGTGCGCTTTACAAATAAAATTATTATTATTATTATTATTATTATTATTATTATTATTATTATTATTATTATTATTATTATTATTATTATCTTACAGTACATGTACTACAAGTAATACATCACCATCAACATCATCATCATCAGGAAAGAATGTTAACAAGCTATTCTAGCATTCTTGCCTTCAAAATGTACACACATCTATAATTTAAAATAATATAGGTGTAGCAGACCAGTAAATATATAAAACAGACACACGTTTAAAGCAACCAAAAAAAAACAACAACACAACTGCAATACTTAAAGAGAATCAACATTTAAATGTCGTGTTTCAATGTGACTTGAAATCATCATTTATTAGTCATTGCTCCTTCCCCTTTAGCTCTCCCCATCCTCTTTAACTTCCTCATTTTAAAAAAAATCCTCTTATGAATTTTACAAAGGGCAAAATACGATGCAAATGCTGGAAATATTTTTTTAATTGCTAGAAGTTGCTCTTAATTAAAATAGCCACAGCAGGAAAATTGCTATTTGCAGGCAAACTACAAGGAAGTTTTGTTTTTCTCAAATTCCAATAATTATTCTTCTTTTCAGCTGTCAAAATGAGCTTTGAAGTTTGATTATGTGCCACAAATGATATCTTTGCTATCAAATTTCAAAAGAAATAATAATAATTTGTATAGATCTTTATGACTGCTAGTTGAAGTTATTCATGCAGATAAAAAAAAATGTATAAAAAAAATTTGTCAACATTGTCTAGCCCTGTTAGCTACAATGTCTCATGCTTACACTTACAGCACAGCAGGTAAAAAAATTATTTTACTACTTTTGGTATCTGCAAAAGTGTAAACAATAGATTTTAACAATAAACTAAACAATTTATCAAAAAGCTCAAAGTTATTGTTATGATTTATAAATGCAAGCCCCATGGCTATTACTGATGTGGAAGCCAGAATAAACTGCAACACGTATACATGTACTACAAACCCTATAGATCTTGCGCTGGGATATCAGTTAGTTCCTTTGGTCATTACCAGATGATGGAAGTCAATGCTACTTGTAACTAACTATGAGCCTCTCTCAAATATCCACCCCTTCTCTAACTCTCTTCTATCAGACTTTCCACCCCTATTGCCCTCACTCTTACAACTCCAGTCAATGTCAGTGGCAAACCGTGAAGTGTGATGCTATTTGCAGGAAGTGTGCTGTCTGGCATCCTAAAAACTTGATCAAAAACTGTCACCTGTCAATTTACACCTTACTCCCTCAGTCCCTGGCTACTTTCCTGCCCCACAACTTTCAGACCAGCAACTTTTACAAGGACCCAAGCACTAGCAACTTTTGGGTGGTGGGGATAGGAGAAAGAGATAAAGAGATAGAGAGAGAGAGAGAGAGAGAGAGAGAGAGAGAGAGAGAGAGAGAGAGAGAGAGAGGGTTGGGGTGGAGGAGGAGAGTGTGCACTCAAAATATCACATGGTACCCTTTCTTAAGCTAAAGAAATCGATTTATTCAACAACATTTACTTTCAGTGTTTTCAGATAACAGGCCAAACTAAAATTGCAACTTCAAGCATGCAAAAAACATTAACAGACTTCATCACATTTTACAGGCATGGCCTATTGACAATAATATCATAGATGATAGTATTAGCTTACAGTTACAAAACTAAATCCTACATCCAAGGACAATCGTGGGCATTTAATTTTGAATACATTCAAATCATTAAGTGTGTGATACATTTTACACAAAAAAGTGTCTTGACTAAAGTCAATGGTCACTGGGTAACTGTGGTTTAAGTTGTCAAAACAAACTTGAAAGAAATACAACACTGCTTTAATGGAAAGGCAGCGGTCAATACATGTAGAATATTTATACTACATGTATAGATCTAGATACATGTATCTATAGGCGTATAGCCACAACTAATGAGCTATCAACAAAATGGTCACTCATGTAAATGTCAAGGAGTTTGCCATTTATTTAGCACTTCACCTTTACTAATAGAATAATATATAAAACTATTCTAACAGTACAATAATTAACAGGAATAATGTACAAGTTTCTGTATCAACAATGTTTAATATATATAAAAGAAAAAAGAGAAAGAGAAAGAGATTTCTCTTATATAGCGCACTTACAAGCTCAGAGAGCTTCTCAAGGCGCTGGCCCGTAATATCCAGCAATCACAAAATAGTTTGCTGAAGTCAGGATTCGAACCCACGTCGCCCAAGACGCACTTACACAAGTCGTGCGCTCTGACCACTGAGCTATCCCTGCCGCCATATATTATACACTAATACAGTTTGCACAGGAGTGTAATTGAATTCAGGCTTGAAACACCAAGAACAAAAACAGAACGTCATCCTGGGTTCATTGGCATGTCAGGTGTAACACAATGAAACTGAGTAAACTTATGATGGGCAAAACGAACTGTGATGAGCCTGCTGACCACCAAAAAAGGCAGCATTAAGAAGAAAACAATGAAGAACGACATCAACAATAAAGAGATGAGTTATAATATTACTTAAACTAATTAATTTTAAGAAATCACCCTAAACAAGACAATGAAAAACAATAAAATTTAAAATTAAAATCGAATACAAGATGAGTAAGAAGATGACTGCTGATTCTAGAAGTAACGTTAGATAATGATGAGGGAGATTAAATCGTACAGTGGAACCTCCTGTATCTGTCTCTCTTGTATACGACTCCCTCGGTTATGTGACATGAAAACTTCTGACAGATTCACTTCCAATAATAAATTACCTCTGGTATGAGACAACCTCGTTTATGCGATCAGCGACCGTGTCTTAAGCCCTTTATACGACCATCTTAGGCAATTTAAAAGAGATATCAGTTAATTTATGGTTAGCAAGTAAGGGACATTACTCGCGCGCAAGTAAGGGACATTACTAGCATACACTTGCTTGTCAAAATAGCGTCGCGCAAAAGGCAAGGCAGAGAGAATGAAAGTGATTGAAAGAAGTTAAAAGGGGGAGAGTTGTTTGTCTATTGCTAGAAGTTTAGACGTTGGGAAGACTCAAATTCAGCTTATCATAAAGGATAAACAATTATGACTACATACCCCTCCCCCCTATTTCCGGTATAAGACCACCTCTATTATAACTGTTTTTTCTCAGATTTTGAACGGTCTTATACCGTAGGTTCCACTGTACTTGTAGAGAAAAGAATCAGACACACGCAAATAATTGAAATTTCAAAACTTGGTTTCTCCATCAACTAATTACAAAACAATGACGAACACCAAGATCTGAATAAGACAAAATTATGACAAACTGACGTACAGGGACAAACAGAGCAAAACACTAGAGTGGTTTTGCTAAAACAAAACAATAAAACAAAACATCAAGTGCAGAGGATCAGTCAACCAATCAATTAATTGAAACTTACCATTCGCACGACATCAGGATAAACAGGTTCGGTGAGAACATTGCGCGTTGCGGTGATGTAATCCACTAGCTCATTGAGGCAGGCCCGCTTGATCTCCTTGCTCTTGAGGTCTGTGACCGGGTCCATGAAGTCGAACACCACACAGCATTGTTGCAGCTTCTTGATGAACAGGTCTTGCTGTTCTGCAGGGGGGGTGTCTGGGTTATCATTCAAAGAAATCATTAGTTATACTTCATGAGATGGTAAAACAGCAAACAAAACAAAACTGAAACAATTTCATGTTGCTAATAATACTAAAACACACAGTAGGTAGATAGATAGATATTCAGTGTTTATAGGGTCCAGTGGACTGCCAAGAGCTGAATCAGGACCACACAAAACTAAGCAAAATCAAACTAAACTGCTAAGATTTAAATATGATAAAAGATGTAAATAATAATTTACCAAGAATATAAACAAGATGATATGATCTAGTATATGCGATAAAACAAAACATGTAAAAATTGAAACAGGTGTTTACTATAATAAAAGGTGTCAAACTAAAATAGCTTTCTCTTTCATCAAACAGATCAGCACTTTCAGGCATAAAATTGCGTACAGAAAATTATTTGTCACATCAGGGGTGGGAATTGCTGAAGTGAAAAATAAAGGAAACTAGGGGGGTCCGGGGGCATGCCCCCCCCCCCCCCCCCCCCCCCCCCCCCCCCCCCCCCCCCGGAAAATTGTCAAAATCAAGAACAAAATCTGTGCAATCTGGCGTATTCTGATTGCAAAATGCAAGTAGTTTTGAAGTATGAAAAACATTCTTTTTTGTCTTTTTTTTCTTGTGCTTTTTGTTTGAATGACCAAAGAATATAATGCTGTGATGTAGTGCTGATAAACAATGTACAACTAACAGACACGTTGCATAAAGAAAATAACATAAATTCAAAAAGGATTTTTGTATATAACTGTATACATGTACAGTGATTATGAGAGAGAGAGAGAGAGAGAGAGAGAGAGAGAGAGAGAGAGAGAGAGAGAGAGAGAGAGAGAGAGAGGAGAGAGAGAGAGAGCTGTACACACACACACAAAATTTGTACATAGTAGCTGAACATGTACACAGCTGTATATTCAACATCTGAATATCAGCTGTCAAAACTAAACGTAGCTCCAACTATATTTGGAAAGCAATGACATTCCAACTTGCTCTTCAGCTAAAACAACCAAAGAAAAAGAAACACATATTTCCAGATTTGCCTAGAAGGATAAATATAAAAAACAATTACCTGAACAGCATTCCCAAGACACAAGGACTGAATGAGCACCATTCAATACTAGTTCTAACTCTTCTGAATGCACCAAATGTTCAAGTCAGTACACACAAAGAAGACAAAAGAAGACCTATAAAGTCTGTTTCTTTTTGACGCCAAAACCTTGAAAAGTTTCACCACGCTGTACAATCATAGTCTTTAAAGACATGATGGCGGTGATTAAGTACAACGACCTCGACCTCTCACTTCCGGTGAGACTTCTGTTGCGCTGTGTCTAAACACCGCAATAGTGTAAAAAAATTTTTTTTTTATTTTTTTAGAATTTTTTGGTGGAAGCATTATTGTTTTTGGCGGATGGGATTTTTTTTAATGGCGGAAATCCGCCAAATGGCGGACAATTCCCACCCCTGTCACATGCAAAGCACCATGGTGGTTCTTTTCCTTTAAAAGGAAACTATGGGTGACATAAGTATGACCAATATGAAGGCAAGCCAAAACAATTTCTTCTTTGCGGGTGGACGCAAAAGTTAGGCAAAGAAGCAGACAAATCTGGAAGAATTTGAAATAATTTGTTATTGATTTGATTAGACCATGCGGTCTGCCGCAGCCGTTTACAATAAGAGCCAGTAATACAACGCAGGTCAGAGTATGGAACGAATTGGAAAATGTAAATCTAGATGCAGAGCTTCTTTAGCCGCTTTGTCCACTGCAATATTGCTGCAGATGCCCATGTGACTAGGTACCCACATAAAAACCATCTTTTTACCTCAGAAACAAGTTGTGTGTGGAGGTCATGGATCTATGCCAGAAAATGGTGAGATATCTTTCTCGTAATAAGAAACCTGAATTGCTGACAGTGAATCAGACGTAATTAAAAATTAGGATCTTTTGGATTAATAAACCTGTTTCATAGCTAAATGAATTGCCTTGGGCTCAGCTGTATAAACAGAACAAGGTATACGCTGTTGCAAAGGCTGGTCAAGTGGTCCCCCAGGGATCGATGTAGCAGCAATTGGGTCTCCTTTCTACGACACGTCCGTAAAAATTGTTTCAATATATTCTTTATACAATGAACATTGTTTTACTAAAGTTGCTTATAAGCAGCTTCGGAAGTTTCGGTCTTTTTGAAGGATGTGAGATAATGGAGTTGATGAGGTTCCATCATTAACAGAGTCAATATCTATGCCTGCAATATCAAAGTGAGGATTTTTCTGATACCAAAAGGAGGAACTTCTGTCGGTTTGTTGGAGTATTTAAGCGTAAATAACGGGTTTAGAACGCAATCATAAGCGGGATTTTCTGAGTTTGCTTTAAGTTGGTGAAAATAGTTCATGGCGAGCTGAAGCCTACGGATCTCCAAGGGACGCCCGCCAGCCTCAGCATAGAGACTTTCATTCGGTGAAGTGCAAAACGCCCACAGACAGATCCGAAGACCTTGATAATGGATTGCAACCAAGGTTTTCAAATAGGCTTTCCTAGCGGAACCATATATATGATGCTAACATAATCCAATTTAGAGCATACGAGAGAATGATAGAGTTTGCTTGTCTGCTCCCAAGTCTGTATGGTTGATAACTTTCAAAACATTAGGACCTTTCTGGCAGCTTTCCCTCAGGTATTTAATATCAGCCCTGAAAATGAAAAAAAGGTCCCACTACTAGCCTTTGGCTAGTAACTTAAAAAGTTTACTAGCCAAACTAAAAACTTTACTAGCCAAACTAAAAAAAGTTCATTTTACCGCACTCGCATTTGGCGACTAAAGTTTTTTTTTCAGTCGCCAATTTTTTTTTTTCACTAGCCATGGCGACTAAGTTAGTCGCCATTTTCAGGCCTGAATATGCAGCAGAAAAATAAATTTGCTGTCAAAAATAATACCCAAAAATTTTACTTCTTTCGAAACTTTGATGAGTTGGCCATAAGGTAAAAAAAAAGGTAAAGGTAGTCCCATAGCCTTGTGGCTGTAGGGGAGCGTGATGTTGGAGATCACACTTAGCTTGGGCCAGCGTAATGAGGATGATGCCCATCTGTCTCCTTCGCTGCTTTACCTTCCCCACTCTTAAGAGAGTAGGTACTCAGTCACAGTTCAGTCAACGGGGGGCGTTGTTATTTGTCGCTTCACGTTTTGCGGTCACCCATCCAAGTGCTAATCGCACTGGACGGTGCTTAACTTGTGACACAGTAGCGAGTGCTCCAACCACTGCGCTATCCGACACCCCAGTTGGCCATAAACATGGAGAGAAAGGTTCAAAACCTGGTTCTCTTTGCGATAAAAATTAATGCATTCGGTGTTAGGTAGCGAAAATTTTGAAGGCGTTTTCTTCTACTCACCCCTGAATTTTATCTATGCAAAGCTGAACTGACGATCCACCCATGCCAAGGTTTTACCCCTAGCCAAGATGGAAAAATCATCACAAAACAAGGATTTATCTATTCCACATTTGACCTTTTGAACTATGTTTTTGATCTAAAGGTTAAACAAAAAAGGAGAAAGAATGCTACCATGAGGGATTCCCATCTCCTGCTCAAAAGGATCTAATAAAGTGGAGCCAAACTGTCGGATGAAACTTTCTATTGGTTAAAAAGATTTCTATAAAAATGGGTAAATTTTCACAGAAGCCCAGGAGTTCTAGATCTTTTAGAATCCCGAACTTCCAAGTCGTGTCATACACCTTTTCTAGATCAAACAGCACAGAAACATGTTCACCAATTAACCAACATGTTTCTGATGAATTAAAATAATTTCATCAATAAAACCATTTTGTAAAATTACAGAACTTTTACAAATCAACAGTTCTTCAGCATAAAAAGTGTAATAATGTCAGCAAATGTTTTTTATACATCAATATAAAGGCTGTTCACTTGACGTTTAAGGCATATTTGAACAGTTATGGTAGGTTCTTGAACCTTTTTTGTCATTGTTCACAATCCCAAACAAATTAGACCTGCTTCTTAATTGGACAAAAAGAGGTTATCCGATCTAGAGATTATTATGGTTCACAAACCTAGTATGGCTTGTGTCTAGGTTTGCATAACATGCTGTGTGAATTAACAACCGCCACCCACCCACCCCCCCTCATCCTCCACACCCCTCTCCAACCAGTTCAGCTCAATCCTTCCTTTCGATTGGCTGAGATGGTTCAAGGTACGCAGTCAGTCGCTGTATAGATGGTATACACAGCACAATGGCAATGAACTGACATTTCTATCTGCATTTTTGGATACAAATAGCTAAATCCTATCCTGTAACTCAAAGGTTGCTGGGGCACCACATATGATCGTTTAACAGCGTACGCCATCTTTCTCTGTCCTCAGCAACCCTCATGGCTTCGCTCAGTGTCAAACCAGTCCATTCTTGAATGTTGTCCTCCCACCTCTTTTTCTATCTCCATCTTCTTCTGCCTCCTTGCACTGTGCCTTTCAGGATGGTCTTTGCAAGGCCTTATGCTCTGGTGATGTAGCCATACCATCGGAGCTTCTGTTTCTTCACCACTGTGAGCATGTCATCGTGTTGTCCAATGGCTTGTGTGATGGTTTGTCGGACTTCATTGTTGGTGATGTGCAAAGTATAGGAAATGCCCAGAAGTCTTCTGTAGCACCTCATCTCCATGCTTTGTATTCTTCGTTGTAGATCTGCTGTGAGGTTCCATGTTTCGCAAGAGTATAGGAAGATGGGAGATGACAAGGGAGCGCAGCAGCCATACCTTGGAATGTAGACTGATGGTCCTGTCTTTCCAAATGGGCTTCAACCTTGTCAGGGCAGCAGTTGTGTGTGCGATCCTGGAGGACTTCCTGTCGGGACCCATTGTCTGATACAATGGCTCCTAAATATTTGAAGCTATGCACTGTGCCGAGGGATTGGCCTTGGACTTTGATGTCCATGTTGATGCCATGGGAACCAGACGAGCCAGGGACAGACGGATTCCATGCCACCTTCTAGGGAATGGCATTCAAGGGGCTGTTTCATCTGCTATGCCACACAGACCACAGAGCTGCCAACTGTCCTCAAAACAAGGGGAGTGTACAGCAGATTAATACGGACAATGCAGCAGCGGGCATCCGATGGTGGAGTTTCTTCAACCAACGGCAAACCAATTGCTCTGAACATCAAGTGTGCGGTGGGAGTGTCATTCTTCCGAGCGAGACCGAGCGCACAACTACTCCTGCGGACATGCAAGAGTGTATGCCCGAAGGCCAACTTCTCCTTGCCAACGAGAAATCCATCCCCGTTGCCGCATGCGCAGCTGTGGCCGTCCAGAACATGCCTGTTTTCAAGGGACGCTTCGAAAATCATGAAGTAATGGTCCTAAGAGACTCGGGCTGCCTTGGGGTCATCAACAGAGAAGATCTAATAGCTAAAGAACAGTTCACTGGCGATTCAAAATGAACACAAGTCTATGGCCAACAGCAAATGTGTGAAAGCGCCAGTTGCGAAAATTCAAGAAGTTACACTCTACGCTAAAGTCCACTTTCAAGAAACTGCAGCGAGCAGCCCAGACAGTGGCATCACTACAACTACACCTTACTTTTCGCCTACAGAGACGTACCGCAGGAGTCCACAGGCTTTTCTCCGTTCGAGCTTTTGTACGGAAGAACCACACGAGGGCCAGTGTACATCCTGAAAGAACTGTGGATGAAAAAAGTAGATACCCTAGAGGTAAAGAACAGCTATCAGTACGTGTTTGAGCTACAGGAGAAGATGGAGCAGACTCTCGAGATAGCCAGAGAAAACCTGAAGGAGTCTCAGGACTGTGGAAAGCACTAAGTACTATGATCGTAGGGCTGTGAACAGGGAGTCCAAACTGGCAACAAAGTGCTGATGGTGCTACATACTGATCACAATAAGCTGCTGATGCAGGGGAAAGGCATGTTATACGACGTGGAGACCGTAGTGGGAATCAACGACTATAAGGTGAGAGTCGGCAAGAATTCCAAGATACTATCACGCCAATCTCCTTAAGCTGTACGTGGAAAGGCCACCAGAGACTGTACATGCAGCAACAGCAGCTGAGATTAACGACAGCTTTGACAGCGAGGAACTGTTGGAACTTGGGAGACTTCCACAGCAAAGAAGGCATCGATGATGTTAAACTAGGACCAAGCCTGACGGCTTGTAAAAAGATGGAGCTCAAGGACCTTATGGGCAAGTTTCCCCATAATTTCAGTGATGTCCCAGGCTCTACAACTTTGGTCAAATATGAATTCCACTTTAGTCAGACATCTGTGATTCTGTCGTGGTCATGTTCAAAGAAGAAGGACGGGAGCATCAAATACAGGAAGGCAGCAGACCTGTTCCATCAATTATCGGGGAGTAAAACTTCAGAAAGATTTACCTCAGCCAAGGTTATTGGCAAGTTCCCGTGCATCAACAGGACATCCCAAAGACTGCTTTTATAACTCCTGATGGGATGAACGAGTGCCTAAGTATGCCCTTTGGCATGGTCAACAGTGGTTCTACCCTGAAGACCGGAATGAGGAAGATGCTCAAAGGAATGGACAAAGTCATATGTTACTGGGAGGACCTGTCAGTCCACACCCAGACCTGGAAGGAGCATCTGATGACATTGAGGGAGTAGTTTCGCATTCTTACAGAAGCTAACCTGACCATGAGATACAGCAAGTGCATTCTGGGAACTTACAATGTCAACTTCATCAGACATTCAAAGGAAGAAGGAAGCAATAGAGGGTGCACTGATTCTAAGAAAGTCTACGAAATCACTGTCTTTGACCATGGGCCGATGACAACCGTAACGGTTCTGAACTGATGAAATAACATTGACAATACTCAGACAGACTGAAATAAGTTTCAATTCTGGACTTTGTGCATTGTGACTCAATGTTGTTGGCAGAAATTAAGTAAATTTCTTCTTGTGTCTAATGTTACGATTGATACGCACACGATAGACCCGATTATTTTGTTTTGCAAAGCATGCAATAATAGCAATTATTTACCTTTGGCTTTGATTTGATTTTGTGTTGTTGCTAGAAGAAGCTTTAATAATGTTGATGATTTTCGTCAGTCAATATTGTTGAGAATTATTATATCAAAGTTTCTAGACTTTAGGGGTAAAAGCAGGTTGAATCTAAACATTACATGATGTAAGGCAGTGCATACTAGTTCTGGTAACGAGTTTTAGTTTGATTGGATGTAATTGCTTCATGCTGGAATGTCCTAAATTTTCTTGATCGCAGAGAGGCTATGTACGTAATGACTGTCTGCTTGTGAGGATGATCTCTGTACATAGTGATTTTCCGAAAGTGTTTTTGTATGCAGTTACCGATGTTTGCAGAATAAAGTTGGAAAACTTTTATACGATTTCTGCCTTGTTGCTGGGTGAACAGGCTGTGTGGATAAACGAACTGAGTTACACTTATCAAGATTCAAGCATCAGGGCTGAATCGGCTGTTGATAAATAACTGCATAACACTGCTTCTTTATACTTTATCTCATTCCACTAAACTTGTTCCACATGGGAAGACTAGGTTGGTATTGTGTTTGCTGGAATTTAAACTGTCATGAGTAAGGCTTCTGAACTCTAAAGAAGTTATAATCTTGAGTAACCAATGAATACAGTATGCGTGAATAAGAAGCTCTTAAATTTATAATTATCAATGCATGCTTCTTTTAGTAGTCCTGACACTATAGAGGTTTCTCACTATATGGCAAACATCCAATAACTGTTGTTGTTAACTCCAACAACTTGGCTCTTTTCGGGAGTGCATTGTATTTATTATTTAAACTTTATAAAGTGAGTAAGTACATGGACATACAGTGTTACGATGCCTGTAAATCACTGAATGACGACGTTCCTTCTAGTAACTTAGTACCTACACTCAATCTTTTTTGTATTTCCAGACTTATTTTGAAGTAATATAAAACAGTCGCTGGGAGGGAGGGAGGGAGGGGATCAGAAGGAGCCAAATGTCTGTCCGTCGATCCATTGGAAGCCATATTTAAAAAACCACTGAACAGATTTTGACCAAACTTCATAGGAATAGTACCTAGGTTAGTGGCTTGACTCCTGTTCCATCATATCTGTTCTAACACAAAGGTCACTGGAGTCATTTTGTTGGCAAACACTTCTTACTCAATATCTCAGAAATGGCAGACACAATTTTGTTGACATGAACAGTTGAGTTTTGAATACAGGTATTTCAAATTATGGACCATGCTTCAGAAATAATCCGGTTGTCAGTTCATTGCTCCAAAATTCATCTTTTTTACTTTGTCAGTTTGTGGATACTTTATTTACTGCTAAACAAGTTCAAGTTGTTTCATTCATATTTGTACTTTCTCAAAGGTCGAGATCCTTCAGGTGAACCATTTTGTAAGTTTTACGCATTTTGTGCTTTATTAATTAAAAAAAAATTTTTTTTGTGTGGTAAACTCAGGTAATACCACTTATTTTTTCAAAATTACTCTATCAAATTGAAATTTGCAAGAATAGTAAATGCTGATGAGCTATGAAAACTGCAAAATATCATAGCTGTATCTCAAATAGAATAGGAGATACGGCCGCCTGAATTTAGCAGAAAATGTCGCAAAAGGGCAAATTGCGCATAATGGCATATTTGAACATTCATAAAAAATTCAAAATTAAAGATAGAGTACTCAATTTTTGTACTCTTTTTGTCACCACTATTGCCATTTAGTTGAATTTTTTTTAGACCATACTAATGTTAAATAGCAGAGGTACACTGGTTCAAAAATGACATTTTATGCAATTTCAGCGATGGAAACGGTCACATTTTCACACGACAGGGTAGCTTTGAAAAATCATAGGAAATTAATGGCTAATTACAGATTCCTGAAAACTTGCATGACTATTGTCATTAGTATGGACTTGTGCTCTCAATGGTTTTCCTATTTCTTAGATGCCAAATGCCATATATATAGCGATATGAAAATGATATTTTGTGCAATCTGCAAAATCACCCAAAAAATAAAATTTTCTGATTGACTTGAAATTTGCTGTATATGTTGGTATTGATGTCAAATGAAAGTATGCACAATATTAAGATAATGTGATCAATAGAATAGGAGACACATGGCTTGAAAGTTGGACAAAATACGTACGATGAGCAAATTGAACAAACGGCCATTTTTGAGACCTTATATTTTATTTAATACTGCAGATATAAGTCTGCCAAGTGCTAAAATGTACTGTCTGTATTACTGTCATTGGCCTTATTTTTTCTCAAAGCAGGCAAACTACTGTGGAAAAATTAAAATTAATCCGATGAAAGGGTATAGTAAAAGTTATTCCCTTTTTGACCAACAAAACAAGCAACCAATACTCTCCAACAATGCAAAACTTTCACTGTCAGTGTCAGGTACCTTTTTTTAAAATTTGTATTGTCTATCTTCAAAGTAAAAATTCTAATATACTGAAATAGGCACATAATGCAAATCAGTGAGCATTGGCATTGGCAATCGCCCATCAAACCCCAGAATCATAGAACTTTCACTGTTGTTTTCCAGACAAAAATTAACAGAGAAAGAGAGAGAGAAAGAGAGAGAGCAAGATAAAGACAGAGAGAGAGAAACAAATGCAGAGAGAGACAGGAGGGAGGGAGGTAAGAGGAGAGGAGGAGGGAGAGAGAGAGATGGAGTGAGGAAGGGAGAGAGAGAGGGAGGGAGAAATGGTGGGTATGAAAAGTGCATGCTGACTGGCTATGCTGCCAGTGGTTAAGTTGTTTACTGGTGAATTTAGAGAGAGTGTCTCTCTCTCTCCCTCCCTTCCTCAATCCATCTCTCTCTCTCTCTCTCTCTCTCTCTCTCTCTCTCTCTCTCTCTCTCTCTCTCTCTCTCTCTCCCAGAGAGTGGAAAGTTGGTGGAGGAGTGGGGGTGTCTGAAAGGTACAGAGAGAAAGGGTCTGAAAAGTGCATGCCACTGCCTGTGCTCCCAATGGTTAATATGTTAACTGATGAATTGATGAATTTAGTATTTAATTGAATTCAATAAAATTGCATATGAATTATGATGACAAATTGATTATTAAAAAAATATGAGTATGTCTCCATTTGGCATTTATGAAGAGTCAGAAGAGCCAATTAAAACCAGTATTATGATTGTAAACTAAAGTCCCTGTAACTGTAAGTCATAAAAAATGTTCCATTGATCTGCAAGCACAAGTAGTAGTACTATTCATTTTCTTCCAAAGATTAACCATTTATTTATACACTAAAAGGTCACTGCTTTCATTCATAATGTAGTACTGGATAATCACCAAAATGCCTTACTGGTCAGTTATTTATACATGTATCTTCTGTTAAACATATATAGTAATATACACATGATTAATTAGGCTCGACAATGTACTACTAGTACTAATACTACTGTTAATTGTTTACCAGAAACAACTGTGCAGTTAGCCCTCAGCATTAAAAAAAAATCAATGAATCATTTGGGGAGAAGTATGGATTAAAGAGACAACTAATGCATTAGAGAATTCAACAGTACATTTACCAATAATTCCATTATCAGTGAAACTGCATTATGATAAGATTACTGAACATGAAAAGTGTATAACAATTAGACCTCACTAGAAGTAGAAGTTCGTGGATGCATGATGAATGTTCCCTTTCGTAGGTCTAGACCTCACAGCATAGTAGAGAACATTCAGATGATGGCTGCTGTTCTTTGTGACAGACTGAGAATGGAAACTTTGAGCCATCCGATGGGTTTGAAATTTTGTGTGCACCACTGGAGCAAGGCGCACTCCAAAAATTAACACATCAATGCACCTAAGTTATTTAGTTTCAGAGACAAAAATTTATACAGAAAACCAAGTTTATAAAACTGATGCATATCATTCTTGGATACTTGGATACTGCTTTCAAATTTACAATTGTAACTTAATAAGGCCCCCACCCCTTCTCCCCCTCCCCCCCCCAAAAAAAAAAAAAAACAAAAAAAACTCTATGTTAACATAAGAAAAAAAAAAGGGTTGGTAGGTCGGCTTTTTTTTGTTTTTTCTGAATCCTTTTACACCTTGGGTGCAATTTTTTGGGCTTTTATTAATTTTTTTTATCCTCACGATCCCAAAAAAATGTTTAAGGTTGGGTAAAAAAATTAGGGTCAGTTGGGAAACCATAAACAGATTTTTTTGGGGGGGTGGGAAGGGGGGGGGGGTGGACCTAATTTAGAATAAAGGCTAGCAAGTCACAATAAACTTTCATGTTGCCCATGAAAACCAAAATAATTATCAGTAAAAGTAAAACAGCTACTTTGCATACTAAATGAATGATTAAATTTAATATGTATAAATGTCACTAGTAGAGTGGGGAGTGCAATTTCTACACATCATTACATTATAATAAACTAATAATGTCAAAAAATAAAATCTTCAAAAACATAATAACAATAAGCAGACAATAAGTCTTTTTCCCTTTCACTATTAAAAAAAAAAATTTGGTTTTAGTAATTTAACACCTTTTTCTGAGGAAGAAACACAGGAGTTGAACTTGAAGCAACATTATCCAAACTACAAGAATGTGTCTGTAAAGATCCAAAGCTGCAGTTCGAGTCTCAACAGGTACAGTCATCATCCCATTGATGCAACACTGGATCTGCTACGCCAATCCAACGGCTCTCTGCTGCTTGTGCCAAATGTACCGGCAGTGAAACCGCTCACTCACTCAGGCATACCAGTCTTCAGACAGAGAACAGAGATGCACGCCTGCCTGCCGTGAATGACCCTGTACGAACGTTCAGTCAGATGCATGCTTCCGATACTATTCTTAGCACCATTAAAAGGTCTGTGTACAAGAAATTGGGATGATACTGTCACAAAACATTATTACACTAAAGATTTAACAACTATATATATGCTTTGCATTTTCTTTTCTAGTTGAAACGCCAAGATTGTACGTCGAAATCCATGAAACAGACTATAAAACTAAAAGCAAGATGCCTGAAGCCAGTCGTTGGGGAAATTCTTCTTAAAATAACTCACCCGGCGTATGCAGTGTGCCAAGGAATGTCAAACAAGATTCTTAAAACACACCGATCTTCAAATTCTTAAACAATATACAAAAGAAACCTTGTTTCTTACCTTTTAAATGAGGTAACGCCTGTAATTCCGGAGCATTTTTAGTCCGATAATGTGAGGACCCTTGAGATCGCTTCTGTTTTTTCGATTTTATCGAAGCCTTAGTAGAAAAAGGGTCTATACGATCGGCAACCTTAGCCGACATGATGGCATATAATGTATTTTGCGGTCAAACCGCCCAAAATCACCAGAACTCGATTCACATGTGCGCAAACACTCCAGAACACGGTCTATGCAGACCCTCCATTGACAAATCCGTGGATACACTTGACAGCAAACTTCGGTACCGGCACTGACTGAACGGCCGGTTATTCTACTCCATTCACCCGGCGAATCGAATCCTCCTGACACAAGCATTCACTGAAGGCTGTAAATATATTCCAAGGCACCCAAATAATCACGATGATAGTCTAAAAACAAATTATTACAGTGTGTTGCTATTCGTCTAATGGCTCCTTGATCTCGTCTTTGCCAGGTGCTTTGAGATTCCACGAGAGTTCATGAACAGCCGGCCTTGACCTTGACGATTGCTTGCATTTGTTTACAATGCACACGTAGCAACTGTTAACGCAGACTGCTCACGGCATGGCTCACGGTTCCTCGCCACTGATGCTCACCACACTTCCTCATGTCCACTCACCCAAAATAATCCGTACCCGTCAGCTCAGGCTCTCCAACCGCTGGACATTAGACGTTTCCGTAAGGAACCATGTCCATATAAAGGAAGAAGAAAAAGAAATAGGCCTAATTACTCCTAATATCGTGGTCATTCAGGCACTCCAATCGCTGGACAATAAACGTTCCGTTGGGAACCATGGCCATGTAAAGGACGAAGAAGGAAATAGACAGGTGGCGAGTCGTACAACTTTGCAAATTCAACGAAAATGTGCTGGAGAATTCTACTTTAATTTTTAACATCATGCTTGGAATTGCATTACATTACATGATTATTGCTTTAGGTCCAGCGGACTCTTCCGAGCCAAATCAGGACCAGATTTGGAATTGCATGCCCGTACATCATTAGTTACTGGGTGCAATTTTCAACAAAATGTTCTGTAGCACTCCCTCTAAAGACCCCACATCAATCTCCGGCAATTACTTATTCTCCTAATCTTACAAATGATTTGGTGCGGTATAAAATTATCCTTATAGCCTGTATCATTTTGGTACCGTGGTCTATTTTATCATCTATTAACGGACACCTGAACTTTTAATGACTAATATTGGGAAAACAACGAGAAAGTTATTTGAGGGGTAAGGGAGAAGGTTGAAGAGAAAAACTATAACTGCCTGCATTAAGGATCGAAGGCGATGACGATGATGATGATGACGACGACGACTATGATGATGATGATGAGGAGGAGGTGATGGAGGTGGTGTTGGTTAGTTAGTTAGTTATTCATTGCTTACAAGGTATCAGCTAGGGGACTGCAAAGAGCAGAATCAGGACCACAACTTAGTTGAAAGAGGACTCGCACCTGATCTGAATAATAGATCTGATGACACAACCCTAGTGGTAACACTGGAGGCACTCCACTAGGCGGTCACTTTACAATAAAGACATCCCATGCAGGAGACGCTGAGACTATACTCTAATTTATCGAACCCCGTTTACAAAAACAAAATAGAATAAACATCTTTATAAAATATCAACAAAACACATACATATAATATGCCTACATTGCTAAATAATAATATCATATGAAGCCCTAGTGACCATTTAACAGAAAGCGTTCTATATTCCCAAGCTGACCCAACACAAATGAGGAGTTTTGGAAGAGTTTTCAAGAAAAACGGTAGGTGGATGGTCTAGCGAAGAAGATAGTATAGTAGATTGATGTAACAGATTAGGAATGATAAAGAACAAAGTGTGGTGATCACTGCAACGTTTGGGCAGAGTTGATGTAGGTTACGTAGGACTACTAAAAATAATTAGGCCTATAAATGTTATCCTTATTACACTATGAATTGTTTTTTAATTAATAGTGATAGTGCGTTCGCAAACTCTAACGCATGCACGCACACACATACACAGACATATTCACACACTTACCCACTGTGCACACAATAGCCCAAAACGGAGAGAGAGGGAGGGAGAGAGAGAGAGAGAGAGAGAGAGAGAGAGAGAGAGAGAGAGAGAGTTGCCAATCACCTTTCAGCTGCTTGAGCATGACGTAGTCAGGGTGTGCCTCAGCTTTGAGCGATGTCCGTCGCTGGAGGAACCTCTTATTCTTTTTCTGATTAGGAGATCGAGGTCGGAACTTTTGTGCACTGTCCAAGCTTAAGGGTGAGTTTGCGGATGCAACCACTAAGCCCCGACCCGGAGAAGATGAATAAGATGATGAAGGTGAAGATGTGACGTCACTGTCATCTTGAGACGTTGATTTGTCCGTCGGCTTTTGATAAGTCTTCCTACGCCTGCTTATAAGTGGAGGAGGACATTTCGCTACGTCCTTGACGCTAGTTGCAGCAGACGTAGACGCCAGAGTGTCTCTACTGGCCTGCTCTACTCGAGCCATTTCTTGTCTGTCAGGGTCGCTGAAGATTTGACCCTGACCCCCCGGGACAGCGTCGGTAAGTCCCTGGGAGTCACCTGCCGGATTTCGACCCCGAACACCCTCTTGTGCAACATCTTGACCCCATGCAGCACTGTTTTGTCCCAAAGAACCTTCCCGATTCCGATCTCGATCTGCCGCATGTTGTGCGGCGTTTCCCATTGTCACGTATATTAAGGTTATTTAATATAGTGTATGATGTATCGCTATTCAAAACTCTTCACGCTATAGGCCTATGCCAAAAGCCAAAACGTGTACATTCTACTGTGGCAATCAAGGCTGCACGTGAAACTCGAGGGTAAAGAACACTGCACGTAATTAGAAATGTGCACAGTTCTGCATCGATTGCCCTACGAGGTCCGTGTTACAGTGTGTGTCAAATTATATAGAAATTAGAATTGAGCTTCTTATGTTATTGTGTATTAAAATTAATTCATTAAAAAATGGCTTAGTGCTATGATCATGTCGAAAAAATACTTGCTGCATTTTTTATTTACTCCAGACGTTTTTCAGTAGACTATAGAGTGTAGCTTAGCTGACATCCATTTATTTATGAGTAATAATTTATTTACTTATTCAATTCACTATGGTTAACGTTAGAAATCAGGGTTATGTGCAATAGTTTTGTAACTACATGTATGTTGAGGAAATCAACAAATGCAGGAGTAAAAGCTTTGTTTTCCTAAACTCTTTACTACCAAATATTACATAACTGAGTGGTTCCAATTGCCAAATATTTTAAAATAGGGATTTTGAATGTTTTGTAACAACAACAAACAAACAATATTTCAAAATTATTGCAAATAAAAACTTGAAATTTTGTGAGCTCTTAAAGCAAATGTTGCTACTTTATTGACATCCACAGGGATGGCTACACCAAAGAGGCTACACTAAGGTCTTTTTATTTTTCTTCTGGTCCATAGACAGATTGAAAAGTAAACCAAACAAATTTTGTTTCATAATAAAAAAAAGTAATGTTTTAACACCATCAAAATTCAAAAACCATTTATTATCCTGTCTTTCAGCCTTTCCTGGTTTTACACCACCTGTTTGAGTGATGAATGTGTTTATTCTGTATGTTAGCAGTGTGTGTCACCTGTGAACATGTATGCTGGTTAGAGATCACCACACCAAGAGTCATTTCATGAAAAAAATTGTGTATAATAGTATCAAGTATAGTCGACTTTAGCCACTATGTTCATCAATGGGAATGGAGGGCATGTCAAACTGCGTAAAATCAAATACCATTCCTCATGAATCTGTCCATTTGATGATGACATGGTGACGTCAACGAAAGTCAAGTTGTCATTTGGCAGTCAATGTACAAGTCTCCTACAGAGTCAAGTCAATTATAGCAATTAAAAAGTTAAAAGCTTTGTGTTTTTAATTTATTTTTATCTGATCCGATTTATACAATGGTTTTTAAAATGATTTGTTTAAGATAGTCTAGTTACATGTAAGTTACAGATAGAGAATTTGTTTGACTGAATAAGAGTTTAAACAGAGTTTAGGAGTGTTAATACTGGTCTAGTAGACAAATAATAGATGTGTTTTTTAAGGATTTTTTTTTATTACTGGACCACTAGTATGTGAGAAAAGGTTATGTTGTACATTAATTTATTTTGTAGATATCGGTACTAAAGGTGGTGCACACTTGCATGTTGCATTACTTATATTGTCTACTCCACGTTTGTCATTATTTTTGGATGCAGTGAATAATTATAAATGTAAAAAAAATCTAAATTATTAATCTTATAATCTTATTTACCTTTTGTAAGAAAATATCACTCAAGTATGCACACTGTACGCGAAAATCCCAAAAGATTTTTGATATCCAGATTATATTTTACATTCACCACAAAACATGTTAGTTTTGCAACTAATGATAAAAAATAAATTCAGAATATGTTTCAAAATGTATATAAATAATTTTTGTAGATCAGTACACATAAAACTGTCATATTAGAATTGGCTGCCATTTTGAAATTGATGTAAAACACGCATGTCACATGTAGCCATGAAAATTACCCTCACAGCAAAAATACTCTATTTTACAGTTAAATACTTGATTTTACAGTTAAAGGGAGGTAACAAATCAATTAGGAATTATGGTTTCCAGGCTGGGCGAAGCTGTGAGACCTAACTCCTAACACTGGTACATGAGCTGGCACAGGCACTTGACAGAGGAAAGCAGATCGACCTGGCCATACTGGACTTCTTCAAAGCTTTTGACCGAGTCCCCCACCAGCGACTTCTCTGTAAGCTTAATCATCAGGGAACAAACCCTTGCCTGGATTTAGGACTTCCTGACTAGCCGTAGGCAACAGGTGGTGGTTGATGGTGACAGATCTGAAGTTGTCTCAGTTATATCGATATCCAGAGTCCCTCAAGGCACAGTGTTGGGCCTTTTGCTCTTTCTGCTTTTTATCAACGACCTCCCAGATAACCTTCAGTGTAAGTCTAGGCGTTTCGCAGATGATTGTATTGTATACAATGAAATTATAAGCCATCTTGATTGTAACATCCTTCAAGATCTAAACCAGTTAGCCAGATGGGGAATGGAATTTCATCCCGAAAAATGCAACATCATCAGTGTCACCAGGTCAAGATCACCTAAGGCCCAGAAATACAAACTAAAAGGCTAAGTGTTAGAACTGACATCTGCATCAAAGTATCTGGAAATCAACGTCTCCTTAGATCTGAATTGGAAACATCGTATAGATGCAACAGCAAAGAAGGCTAGTAGCATACTTGGCTTCCTGTACAGAAATAAATTTAAGAACCCGCAGCAAAGTGACAAAAGCAAATAACTACAACACTTAGTGCATCCCTACCTCGAATACTGTTGCTCAGTATGGAACTCACACCAAAAAGACCAGACTGCTAAGCTTGAGATGGTGCAAAGACAGACAGCAAGATACACCATCAGCCGCTACCATAACACCAGTAGCGTTACTTCCATGCTCGAAGAAATGGGATGGGAGTCACTGGAGCCTAGACGCAAGAAGATCCAACTGTCCATGATGTACAAGATCGTCAATAACCTGTGGACATCCCAGCCATGTCCTCTAGAACAAGATCCAACCATAGTTTACATTTTGTCAGTTCTCAACTAAATCGAACTACATTTAGTTTCTTTCCATGGACAATTCCAGTCTGGAATTCTCTGCCAGCTTCAGTTGCTGAGGCCCTAGTTTGGTATCTTTCAATCAGGGCCTAAAGACTCATTTTGAGCTACAATCCACTAGTAAGTAGCGTTGATGAAGGCTGGAGCTGTGTTGGTTGGGGTTTGTCCCCAAGGGTCACTACTATAGCCAGATTGGTTCAGCTGGAGAACATCAGGGACTTTTATTTGATCTTAAACTTTCTTTGTTCAGTTTGCCTGCGTGCAACACTGTGTAAGTATCAACATATGATAGCACAGTGAAAGAATTCAGATTACATTACATTACATTATTATTGCTTTAGGTCCAGCGGACTCTTCCGAGCCAAATCAGGACCGGACAACCCCCGATCCGCATAAAAGATCTGCTGAAACAACCCTAGTGGTAAAACCGAAAGCTCTCCACCAGCCATTCACTTTACAATAAAGATATCCCACGCAGGGGACACTGAGGTTTCACCCCAACTTATCGAACCCCCATTTACAAAAACAAAATAGAATACAAACATCATTATAAATTATCAACAAAACACATACATATAAAATGCCTACATTGCGAAATAATAACATCATAGGAAGCCCTAGTGACCACCTGGCAGAAAGCGTCCAATATTCCCAAGCTGATCCAACAGACCTCATACACAAACAAGGAGTCTTGTCCCGGAAGAGTTTTCAAGAAAAAAGGTAGGAGACTGGTCTAGCGAAGAAGACGATAGTATAGCAGACTGATAGAAAAGAGCAGGAATGAGAAAGAGCAAATGAGAAAGACAGCAACAGTGGGAATTTAAAGCACTAAATTTCCAGAAAGTGGGGATACTATTTAAACTGAAACCCCTGGCACCCCAACAGGGGTAAGAATTCAGATTAGTCTTGCTCCCAATTGTATTCTCCCTTTAGTAGTTGGGTTGCTTATCTATACAGATCTTCCTAAAATGTGCTCTGCTAGCAACCATACAAACGAATCGCGCAATATGTGACGTGCATCGCCGACGAGTTAAACTGAAAAATCCAGTAGAATGCAAAAATGTATCTGGGTACTCAAATGATAATATTAGGCAAGGTAAAGATAAAAGGTGAACTATTTCAGCTTGCATGATAGGCAGCTGCAAAATCATTAATTTTGTATTGTACCAACTAATAAAAAATCTTCAAACAACAAACACGTTTGGATAGTAAACCCGCTTTATTCTGTAGGCCAAATTAAAAAAAAAATTGTGTCCAACATCACAAAAGGAAAAGGAAAATCATCATTCCATCGGCCATTCAAACATACACAGTTACATATATTTAAACACTTCCACAAGCTTATAATCGTACTCATCTCTTTGTTATTCAAAATGTTCAGGCTCACAAGATGGTCAAGCAGCATCTTACCCCCTACACTGTACACTTATTTATACAGCATGTAATGAATGAAAGATGTAGATGTTTTATTCTCATTAATGAAAATATTCTCAACAGACCGACAAAAATGGGTAGCTAAGTAGTTTTTAATATTGTTACTATACATTTCATGAAAATGCTAAACAAAACTACCACCACTACAATAATCTACAAGCATCTAGAAGTAGAAATAAATGTCAGAAGGCCAGATGTCATTAGCTTCATGCACAATGTCTACAGTGCAAGGCACAAAACCTATGAATTTTAAAAAAAAAAAAATTAGTTTATAGTCCCCTCTCTTCCCGATAAGGATTTTCAGAGAGGAGACTTACCTATGAATGGCAAAAAGAAATTCTTATGACCATTACTGAAAACAAAAATATTAAGGTGTACCTTCAAAATAGTAATAATAGTAATAATATTTTTTCATACAAAACTACACACATAATAATACATACATACACATTATTAAAAAATAATAATAGCTTCTCAGAACACAATCTTTTTTAAAATAAAGACTGGCCTATGTAGTTTTTAATGCAAAAGGCGAAGTATAAAATAGTACTTTGTGAATTCAACACATATTGGTCATTCCATAAATTTCCAGTTTTCTGCAGTTTCACTCACTTCATGCATAATCAACAGAACTGAACCAGCTGGTGCTTCAACATGATTGCATGCACTGCAAAGTTTTTCACGCTGAGTTGCTTGATGGCGAGAGTCTATATACAAGATGTTCAACTTTACGGCAGATTTTGTGTTTGCAAATGATGAATGGATACTGGATAGGCTATTATTCCAAATCATCTTCCTCTATTGTGGGACCTTCGCCACCTGCAGCTGCTGCTGCACCACTCATCAACCTCTGCAATAAATGAAATAGAAAATGTCAAACAGTGGTAATACAGAGAGGATGAGATAACTTTCAAGCAGCTTGGGAACTAGGATTGACTCTCTCTCTCTCTTATCCCTTTTTCAAGCAGACCTCACATTGCCTAATGAGAAAAATGCAGCTCAAAAAAGGCAACTCCGCTTATAATACATCACCCCACACACACAATAAGAGAAAAAAAAATGTTGAACTGAAACCAATTTTATTAAAAATCAAGATGAATTTTTCTTTCAAGGGATGCATGATTTGTTGTGAGTATCTTGCACATAAATCCATTAAAAACAATCTAAACATTAGAAATACAGAAGAAAAATAAACAAACACAGTGGCACAATATTATGGACTAGAAATCAACGTGTCCACATCAATATCACTCAAATCACTCTCCAATGCTTCAAAATCAATATCCAAATCGCTGTCCTTGCTTGGATCACTTGCACAAGATTGCCTTCATCAAATCCCTCAAAAACACTGTACGTGTCATGTCCGTAATGGCTGCTAGTATAATCTCCTCTCTCGTTCCTCAAAATATTGTCACAAAGATTATCGATGTTAAAAAATTCACAGTGCATGTTTTTTTAAACGATCTACCATGTTTTGCACACCATTGGAAAGAACAGGAAATCTTGTACACAAGACAACGATTTGAGAGACGATGCTATTTACAGAGCTGCCAACCCACCATGATGCCAAAGAGTAGCATCCAGAGCTTTTTGGAGTAGCATTTAAGAAAAAGGAGTAGCACACGCGGACACGGCTTAATACGAAAATGTCAAATATTTTTTTGTTATACCAGCAAAGTATCTGTGATTTGCGACCCATTGATGATCGGTAGACAGTTTGTTTTTTTTTGTTGTTGATTAAAATTGTTGTAAAAATCTGAAGTAGTCAAATAATGGTCATAAACATGTACGATATGAGCGTACAATGTTTGATTTATAACATTTTCCTCTTGTGTGTGGCAGTACCCACATGTTTTTCGATGTCAAACCGACCACCATGAGCAATCGAAAAATCGATAGCACAGTATGTACATCTTGCTGAGCAGTTACTTATTGTAGATTTGACAATGCAAGGAAAGTCTTTAGTGTAGTCTGCTTTGAATTTCTGAGAACTGGGTCGCGATTTTGCCTTCTTTGGCGGAGTAGCCAAAGGATCACTGCTAGTATTAGTATCTTCGCGTGCCCTCTTCGACGCCATTTTTCGCGGTATAACAACGACTTACGACGCTTCGTGTCACGTGTGCTTCCCGCCACCCGGAATTAAAGCGCAGCGCGATTGGTCGGCTACAATACAAGATTCTACGTCAAGGGTCAAAGGTTTATTTTTTCCGCCAGTCGCTTGCCTTTTTTTTTTTAATAAATGAACCTTTTTTTTTTAAGTCTAAAAAAAAAAAATTCTCGTAATTTTTTTAAAAATCGTAGTTTTTGACGGCCGATCGTAGCATCGTAGCAAGCATGTCGAAATCGTAGCATGCTACGCCTAAATCGTAGCAGTTGGCAGCTCTGTATTTATAAATATCACAGTGGACGCGGCCTAACGGAGCACGTTTTTGGGGTGTTTCTCTGGCGTACATAGGCGTACAGTGACTAAAAATAGCATCTGGCGACACGCACAGACTTGACGGAAAAAGAGTTAAGTAATGTGTATTAAAAAGAGAAAAGGATCCTCATTTGGTTATTTGTAAATAATGAACTTTAACACTTGAAAATCTAGCGTCAGGATCTTGTCTTTTTCTTCTTTTTCAGTTTTTTTAAAATTCAAAAGTGCATGTGGCTATGCCAGTATCTGGAATTCTCTTTTTCTGCCTATTTGATATTCAGTCTTGCAGGCATAGTGCCAGAAGAAAATTCAGAGCTGATGCAGAGTCTAAGTACAGGCAATTGACAGTAGCATATGCTACGAAAAAAGCTCAGGCAGACTTTCAATCAATCGATTTTTAATTTAATGTCTGTTCACACATTTAGGTGATATTAGAAAATGTAGACTTTTAAAACACTAACTATTTCAAAACATAATTTCAAAACAAACAGTCCATAAAAGTCTACCAACAGGAGATTTAACAATAACTTTCACAACGTGTGTAACATTTGGATGACATAGAACCATGTCTACAGAATGTCCATATTCAGTTATGCTATGTCCATTTACTTTAAATATGTATTTTAAAACTGAGCATTCAAAGAGAAGTTGATGTACTGATAGATTTGCATTACATATACATTTAACATCAGCTGAGTATTTAGTGTTCCATAAGTTCATTCTTAATTTATATATTAATTTAGAAAGTGGTCTTGAACAATTCAGTATAGATATATTTTTTTATGTTATTATCATGATACACTGCCTTTTCTAGTAAGGAAAACATTTCATGATTACACATATTCAAATCTGTTATAGAATCTGACAACCTTTGTGCTCCCTCCTTAGCTAATCTATCGCATACCTCATTCCAATGAATTCTGCAATGTGATGGAACCCAACAGAAATCAATATTTATTCCTCTAGAAATCACGCAATGTATCATATGTTTAATTTCATAGATAAACTCACTTCTATGTTTACAGTTCCACTGTTTTAATGCATACAGAACCGCTTTTGAATCAACACATACTAATATACTAAATAATTCTAAAGGTGACTTCATGATGAAATTTAAAGCCATTAAAATAGCATAAAGCTCAGCTGTAAATATAGAAAATCCCTTTCCTAAATAATATGACCTTCTGATATTTATTTCAGGAATAATATATGCTGATCCACTATCCGAAGAATCTAAAACTGAAAGTAATTACAAAAACCATATGCAGATTTTTACTGATGGGTCCATTAGTAAAAATCTGCATATGGTTTTTGTAATTACTTTGTTTCAATATGCTTTTTTACCTCAGTAACTAATAAATTAGGATTATCCTCTTTTGGCAGACTTTTGGGCCCCCACCATTCACCCATTTATAGTACATCCACTAATTTTGGTTCACAGTTATAAACTGCAAAGCATAGATTTGAGCTAAATATATAGTGCGAGCTAAAATGTTACCAACCCTACTTCATTCCAAGTCAACGTTAACACAAAAGCACTGAACTCATTGAAACTGTCACTTCAGATCAGCAGAGGTTTGTTGTAGTGTGCCATCATCCAAGTGCCGTTTTACAGAAGTGGATGAGGCTAATAGAAAACTGTGCTATAGGAGCTGGAAATAGTTGATTTGGTCTAAAATTTGTCACCAAAGCAGGCAAAATTCAAAATTGCTTTGTCAGTGACAGCGCAGAAAAGGCCATCCAAGATGAACAGTACTTGCTGGGCGTGTTTTTGTATTTGGCACCTAACGACACGAAGATATCAGGATCTAAAAAGGCCATGCGATGGAATCAGTCAACTTTTTTGTTGCTACATAAAAACAAACTATAATTCTGTTATGTATTATTTTTAATTTTTAAAATTATTATTGAGGAGTTTTATAGCGCACATATTTCGCAGTACTTGACAAGACCCAAGGCGCTGGCAGAGAGAGGATCTAACTCAAGTCGCCCTAGGCGCCAACTCGTATGTACCTGACCAACGGATGGTAGCTTCTGGATGAGAAGCTGGAAGACCTGAGGAGGCAGGGTCTGCTGCAGGACCTGAAGCAACTGCTGGGGCTGGCCACACACTGCCACCGCATTGCTCAGGTGCTCAACACCGCCCTCAATGTCACCTGCGAACATCACAAGCACATCATCATTAATGAACACTTTTCTCAAGCATACAAAACGGATTGACTGATTTGCCCTATAAGCCCTAGCACGCTTGGTGCAGTCAGGGTGTCCTTCCTCCGTCTCTTATTCCATAACTGGAAATGAGTGGTATACCACTAAAAAAAAAAGTACTAGGTTTACTGCCTCTTACTTTACTCACAGACTGCGTTGACAGTGACTTGAAGACAATGCTGATAAAGCTGTCTCAATGTACAATTATTATTTTACCATTCTTATATAGCGCTCTTTCAACTCAAGAGCTGCTCAAGGCGCTGATCAATAGATGATCTAACTCAAGCCATCCACTTGCCTTGGGCACACAGTCTGACGCTTATATGACTGAGCACAATCCTATGCGACCGGGTATAGATACATAATCAATGTGTACAGGGTCCAGCAGACTGCTAAGTACCGAATCAGGACCATACAAAACTATTGAAAATCAGATTGGGCCGTTAACACATTAAAATAGTATAAAACTAGCTTAACTGAGGAAATTTAACCAAGCACACAAACAAGATGACATGACCTCGGGGAAGAAGGGAAAACCTTCAAGATCAATGCAAAAATGGAACATATATAAAAAAAATCAATCTATTATCTTAAATGCAACAAGTTTGGACTATACAAACGGACTTTGGACAGCCCCAGTGACCTTGACCTTGGAGTGAGGTTGACCAAATTGGCATAGCATGCGTCTCATTGATATCTATCATGCATCAAAGAATAATAAGTGCAATATTAATAACCGAGGAAAAAAACTGAAATTTTGTGGAAAAATTTTCATTTTTGACTAACATTTGATGGCCCTGTGACCTTGATCTTGAAGTAAAGTCATTCATTCACTGATCATTTTCGAAGTCTCATGGGTATACAGCATACCAAATTTTTTTGCGATAGTTGAAATAGGCTGCTTTGAGTACCCATCCACTTTCAAGTTTTTGCACAGACACAGTGAGGTTGCTAGACATTTTCAGCATAGGCCATTTGGCCGATTCAGTCATAAACCTTTAGGACATTTAAAAAATATTTCGGCCATCATTTTTACTTAAAAAATGTTGCAACTAATACCGCACATAGAACACTGACGAAAAAAGTTTCATTTAGATTTACTAACAAAACAATATAGAACTTGATGAAATGACAAGAATGGATGACTAATAAACTCTTCAACTGAACTGTGAACTTAGGTGAATCCCTGATGCAAACACATAAAACAAAAACAAGGGGAGTTACTCTAACTCTCTCTGCTGATGCATGTGTCGTCTGCTTGGCGCTTCCAATACGCAATGATCGACAATAACTCATAACACCTTTATTTATCCAATAGGAAATTAATATGGCCAGAAGCAATAACAACGAAACAGACATGAGACAAGCAAACAAAAAAACGGACAAAGTGGGTCGATTGAGGCGTAAAACCTTAGGATAGCGGGCCGATCATAACATGACTCTTTCAGACATTGGAATGTTATAATCGGTGAATGGCCGATTTGCCGACGAAAACGACATCACTGCAGACAGACGGTGGCAGACGGAAGGACGGACATTTTTTTTCTGTATAATATTTGGACTATTTAGGATTCATCTCACACAGATTTGCAAAAATCTGGAACTTTTTTTTTTTATTAAGGGGGTGAGGGTGGGAGGAGGTGGGGAGGGGGAATCAAAAAAGTCAACTGAACCTCAGGCCAAATGTTACAAATAAATTGAATGTGGTAATTGGATAGATTATATATATACTATAAATTGAAATATCCCATGCTCAATAGATAAATAAAATCAAATAAATTAGGATAACACATTTGCAACGAATCGAAGGAGTGGGCTCACTTCCATTTTATAATTTTAAGTAATTTTTTCACTCCCTCTTAAGCATTTTAAATAGTGGGGAAAAAAAGATGGACAAATGCCATGATTGACGGTTTCGTAGTGAAACAAGGTAAGTAACCACTGCATACAGTGCGTCACAAACATATGTCACATCCCACTATGACATTACTTCCAAAGGAAAGCATGACAAAATAGGGGCTTTGTGAATGGTTGATAGTGCAGAAACAAAAACAATGAAAATCGAGCTAACTTTTCAGTCGCATTGCCGTGCTACTTTTAGATACAAATTACAATTCTTTACAAAATAGTAAATACTCTTTACTCGAACACTTACTCAGAAAAAAAAATCTTTTTGCCTTGCTTGAAATCACTTTCATCATTTTTTAACACCAAAAATAGATTTTTCAACACCAATTATAACATTTAAGATGTACTTCTCACTCCTGATCAAGCGATTCTAAGGTTTTGAGGGTTCAAGACAATCTTACGTCCAATCTCAGCGTAATTGGTAGTCCTGTAAATTAAAATACTGGATCTGGAACCACATGGCAAAGCAAAACTCTACCAACAATGGTGCCCTTGTTTCAACAGACAGCTGAATTTCACACTGGATTTCAACCTATTATTTCAACAATCAGGGTTTATTCTTGGCGTCGGTCATCGGTCATTGCCGCATAAAAATCTGAAATGACCGATTGTTTTGCCAGCCAGCTGGTCAAGTGACCTATTGATTTTACGATCGGGCGGTCAAACTTTGCGAAGGTTTGTCATTTAAAAAGTTCTATACAAACTGCGAACCCAATAAAACTTTGCACAACCATTACCGAAACGAAATTATTTCCCCTTTCAGTATAATACAAACTTTTCCGATCCATAGTTTTCATTGCTGACATGCAACGCGCCAACGCATTGACAGTCACAGTGTAGATCTAGTTTGCGATTCCATTTTGTCAACAAACAAACAAATGCCTCCGAAAAAAAAGCCAAGGTCAGAAACTGGCCAAAAGTCGGTAATGGAGTTTTTCGGTTTTGCAAAACCATCGGCATCAACTATGAGAGTGACAGAGTGTGACACTGACAGAGAGTGTGCAGAAAATCAAACTGTAAATCAACCAGCCATTCGCTCATTGTTGTCTCTTTCAAAGCAGTGAAAACAGTAATAATTAGCAGACAAATTAAAAAGGATTGAATTTCTCCTTATAACTGTGTGCATCAGCATGTCATTTAAACAATTTAAAAAGGTTGAATATAAAATCGGTTAATGCCTTAGCGTTGTTATTTGTACCATTTGTACTGATAGCAATCGAATGAGACTGTGTGACTTATTGCTTTCCAAAATGACCTATTGTTTTTCCTGTGAACTGGTCAAATGACCTATCATGGTCACTTTCAAGATTAATCCCTGCAACAATTAATGGACTATGCCAAATCATTTTTCCTATCCTATCCTAACTCGAAAGTCATTGGGGCACCATAGATGATCGTTTAACTAGCATACTCCATCTTGCTCTGTCCTCAGCAACCCTCATGGCTTTGCTCAGTGTCAAGCCAGTCCATTCTCGAATGCTGTCCTTCCTCCCACCTCTTTTTCTGTCTCCCTCTTCTTGTGCCTCCTTGCACCATTCCTTGCAGGATGATCTTCGTAATGCCAGATGCTCTGGTGACGTGGCCATACCATCGGAGTTTCAGTTTCTTCACCACTGTGAGCAAGTCATCACGTTGTCCAATGGCTTGTGTGATGGTCTGTCGAACTTCGTCACTGGTGATGTGCTGGGTAGAGGAAATGCCCAGAAGTCTTCTGTAGCACCTCATCTCCACGCTTTGTATTCTTCGTTGTTGGTCTGCTGTGAGGGTCCATGTTTCGCAAGCATATATGAAGATGGAGATGACAAGGGAGCGCAGAAGTCTTACCTTGAAGTGTGGAATGATAGTCCTTTCTTTTCAAATGTTTGTAAGCACTTATAAATCTGGATTTATCTTCAGCAATCAATCATGCATATATATTACATATGAAATAAGGCAATGAGCATATTTAAACGCTTGTAAAGTTGTATACACTGTTACAGCGAACCATTTATTTTCCTTACCAGTAGCCAGAAGTTCCTCTCCTTGCTGTACTTGTTGAAGGAAGAATTTCTGCATGGCCTCTTGGTTGGTCAGGTCTGGGAGCTAAACAATAAATTGGAATATTTAACAATAGATTTGTGTACTGTTATTAATTTTCTGAAATCTTAATTATCAATTTGAATCTTAAATGTTCAAAATTTTTAGGTTCATTTTGTAATTTTCTCAAAATTACACATAAATTGTTCAAATGCACACTGCAATCAGGCATTATTAGGAGCTTTGGGAATGTGTAATATTGTTATCAATGTGCAATGTATGGCAGAATATTCCCTCCTGAATCAATCAAGCGATAGGTTGACCGACAGACATTTTGGCTCATTCCCAGTGATGGAGAAAGTTTTTAAGCTAGGGGTATTTATACCCTCAACCAAAACATGTGGGGGTTTTCATACCCTCATTGCAAACATAAAGGGGGTTTTATACCCCCTTTCAGTTTTTTAGGGGGTACACCAACATTTTCTTTCAGTGTTAGCCACGGAAATTCCAGGAGCCATTTCTCCTGGAAAGTCTTTTCATCAGTTTGAGTTTCTTCAGCCGGGCCCGGTTGCGGCTCACCTTTTTCTTCTCTTACCGAGCACTCAAATCCAAAGGCTGACACAACAGTTTGTTTTTCTTTTCCTTCATCTTGTTTTAATTTTTTTGAGCAATTAGTTTTGTCTGCTTTATTTTTCCTTTTCTTCGGCTTTCCCTCAGATCGCTGCTTGTCGGTCATGTTTAATGTTGGGTTGTTGTCAGTCTTATATAGCCAATCAAAAGCGTCGAAAAAAAATAGTGAATATTATCGTGCATATGATTGACTGTTTCTCGGAAGCGACAGAATGAATAGGAGGGGGAGAGAGGGTGGTAGGCGGCCGCGCAGGACGCACAGGCACACGATCCAAATCGAGCGAAAGCTGTACGCACGACCGAAATAGTTCTACCTGATGATACCTCCCAGCAATTTAGCTTCACGTTTTTATACCCCTTTGGCACTGACTTTGTGCGTGTTTATACCCTTTCATTACATTTTCGTTACGTGATTTCCCAAATCAGTACGTGAAACACGTACGATTGTACGTGATCTCCATCCGCTGCATTCCGATTCCAGTCTATATCAAAGTAATTTCTAGATAAGTCTGGAAATACAAAATGGATTACCAAAAATGGATGATACTTACCTGTTACCACTTAAAAATCAGAAACAAAATCAATCTTAAAAATGTACTCTCTTAGTTTTATTCTAGAAAGTTATATTATTAACTATTATACACTAAATATTACCTGTGTTCTGCACTGGGATTTCGCTTGCTTGGCTTTTCTTCTCTCTGTTTTTGAAAAAAAAAGTATTACTAATGTCATGAAAATCCAATTGAAGAAGATTTTAACAAAACACAATAATAAATAAACTATTCTAGGCAACAACATGTGGAATAAATATACTAACGCTACATGTATATCAATACAATAAATGTTAAAATACCATGCCTGTGGTGTTTTTGTTTGTTTGGACAGTGGCACTGTGTAAAGTAGGGATCTTTCACAAGTACATGTTTTATATTTAGTTTCATGTTCATCTAACAACTAAAGCTGTGTGGGTCAGTGATTTCATAGGCAAGCGACTGCTGTTTTCATGGAGTTTCCGCCATTTCAGCACTTCCTTCAAGCTATGTTCTACATCTCTCAAATCAGTCAAAAGTGTATAGATCTCAATTTTCACATCTCAAATGGTTGTGTAATGTCCCTTCCACCAAATAAAATAATGTTGACCATTATACAACCGATAAGAAAAATAATTTATATTTATATGCCACTTGTTGGGAAAGCCAAGTTCCTTAATCTATGGTCCATACCATACTCCATACGTTTCAAGTTGATAAAGTTCATGACCTCTGACTTTCGCATCAACATTGACAGTGTGAATTGCTGACATTGCTCAAAGTCCCAGCTATGATACGAAATAAAAACCAAGTGCAGGCGAAAGGCCCTCCTACTAATTGTGTACTCTGTGTGTGTGTGTACAAAAAGTTGACGGCATGCATTTTTTGTATGTCCTAGGTAGTGAATCCGAACAACGCTGTAAACAGTAGATTGTGTTGACAACAGAGACAGTCCCAACTATGTCCTCTCTGAAGTTTGAGGAATATACAATTACATGTGATCATTTTGAATGTCTGAGGGTTGTGAGATGTCACAGTTGTGAGATGTCACAAATGGAACTACAAATGCAATTAAAAACAGCCTAGATACATTTGTGTATATATTCCACTGGTTTGGATGAAGATTTCCTCACCCCATCTGGTAGGTAAAATTCATCAGAAAAACCGATGCCTGAAAGCCTGCCAGTGTAACAAATAACAAGTGTGCTCTTAAATTAAATGCATGTCTATCTAATCTAGTATCTAGAAAGGCTGAAAGCCTACGATGCCATCATTATTCTACAAGTCCATATTGTTCTGAACAGAGTTTGGAACACTCCATCCTGATTCTCTGTGTAGTATAATGGAAGACATTAGAACAAAAAATCAGTAGCCTACTTTTCTTAATGTTCCACAACTTCTATAGGTGATGAAATTAAATTTCACAGTGGCATCTCAGTTGCATGAGTTGGCAACTGCGACATTCTCGTGATTCTAACAAGCTGTTTAAATTGAACTGAATGGAATTGAAGACTGTCTTCATGATCGAATAAATGTTGTTATAGTAGAATGTGCCTTTAGGAAAAGAAGGGCAACATAAAATAGTAATCAACGGTTAAATATAATTCTATAATTATTAACATCATTTCTGCTGCTACTCCACTTACCACTATCACGTGCTTGACAGTGGCGACAAATCACATCTTTATAACTTACTTTCTTTCAGTTTATTTTTGTAATCGGGGTCATTCCTGCGCTTCCTGTCAAAGTAAATGCAGTACCCAATAAAGCCAAGGATCCCCGCGCCTGCAGCTGCAAGTCCTAACGTTTTGCTCGACATTTTTACTTGCACGTTTAGGCAAGGTCACTCTTTCGCACAGGAAACGGAAAATCTCAACTTCCCGTCGGCAGTACTTACAGTTACCTCCCTTAGTCCAAAGTCCTTCGACACTTCGAATGTGGCACAAACTGCTTAATTATCATAAACGTCCATGGAGGGATCACTGAACTAAATAAACTTTTTCTTTTAGATCAGTGGGAGGGATGGGTGACACATTTTTAAATAAACAAGGGAAACACGCATAAAGATATTAAACAAAGGAGATAATAACAAAACACATAAAGAGGTTTCAAATACATGTAATCGTAACTTCCAAAACAACAACAAAACATCCAAACACTAATTTTGTCACCCAAATAAAAATAAAAATTCAAAAATAACAAATAAAAACAAATAAATAACCATTTTCGAAAAAAGGGTAAGGTGTGATATGATGCTAAATGCAAGTGTTGTTATTAGTTCACAGTACACACATAGACTATGAAATATAATAAGATGTACAATACAGGGCCGGACACAGGCGGGGAGTGGGGGGGGGGGGTGTTACCTGGGTTCCGGAACCCCCACCTCCCACCCCCCTCCAAACTGTAAAAAAAAAAATTGAATTTTTTTGTAGGCAAAGAGTTTCAATTTATTAAAAATAGTTTTTAAAACATTGCAGTTTCTAGTCACTTTTGGTCCAAGGTACAAAGAGTTATTTATTCACAATTCAACGGAAATCCATGTCAAGGGATCCGTTGAAACGTACAAAGCGTTTTCCCGTTGAAACGACCAAGTAACCCAACCCCTAAGCCTAAATTAATAAATGCAGCCATATTTTCTTGTTCTGGCCGCAAGCCTTTTCCCGCACCTTCACCTTGATATTGCGCCCTAATCCCCCAAAAACGACTTTTTAGAAATATTAATTAAGATGCTAAGTTGATAATTATGAGCACAGCGTTCGTTGCCTGGTTTGGTGGAATCAGCAAAATGGCAAATACTTTGACAACTGATGTTATTGTTCCTCGTCAAGCATCCCGACAGACTCTCTGTGACAACCAACCTGCGGTCACTCTAGAAGAATATTTCAAGATTAGCATTGCCATTCCTTTCTTGGAACACCTGTCAACCGAATTGGACTCGAGGTTCAAAAATGCTGACCTAACAGTTGATGGTCTCTGTCTGGTGCCAAGCACTTTAATAGACAACCAGGATGGTTTCATGCAGGTTTCAGAATGGGTGAAGACACTGGCAATGTTGTGGGAGTCTGTCCTACCAGACAACGCTACCCTTGATGCAGAGTACCAACGGTGGGTTTGCAAATGGCGAAGTGCTGCTGAGAATGCGACAGCTATCAGCCCATCCACGGCATCAGAAGCACTGAAACATTGATATTGTGACAGGGATTTTTATCCCAACCTGTTCATCATGCTAAAAAAACCTTTGCACCCTGCCTGTCACTACTGCCGAGTGTGAGCGTACAAACAGCCAGTTGCGCAACCTGAAAAACTATATGCGCTCTACAATGGGGCAACAGAGACTCAATGGACTTGCTTTACTGAAAGTGCACAGGGATGTTGATATTGACTTCAAAGAGGCAGTGAACTGTTTTGCCAGAAGATACAATTTACAAATGGTACTAATGCTGAGGACCCTATAGTGCAGCAAGACTGAAAGTGAAAGTAGGGCGATGATGTTCATAAACTACAAGGTAAAGCTTTATACCGTTAACGATCAACAAAAAGTGGTGAATAATAATATTATACAAAACATCTCTGCTGATAAATAAATGTTTGTGTGTGTGTGGTTTTTTTTTTAAGGGAGGGGCAGAGGATAATTTTGTACCCCAGAGTTTGTCAGTTCAATTGTTAAAAAAGCTCAAAGTCCCAGACCATCACAAATGGCTTTTTCAAGGTTCAGATTGCACCAGATTGCACCATTTTGCATCCTTGAAAAAAAAAATTCTGGGGGTGCATGCCCCCGGACCCTCCTAGAAGGCTCGGCGCTTCGCGCCTTCGCTGAATCTGTAACCCACCCCCCCCACCCCCATTTCGACTTTTCCCAGGTCCGGCCCTGCAATATACATATAATTATATTATAGGACTGAGGTCTCTGGTACGTTGCCTAAGTGCTACACTGATGAATTCAAAATCTTGTTCCCTTCTTTTAATAATATCCAGGATCAATTCGCTGATCAATATCGAAAAACAGAGAGAGAGAGAGAGAGAGAGAGAGAGAGAGAGAGAGAGAGAGAGAGAGAGAGAGAGAGAGAGAGAGAGAGAGAGAGAGAGAGTACACTTATAGTGCAGCACCTATAGTACGTAGTGCAACAAATGTGAAGAAAACAATTAGTTGAACATTACAACTGCAGTTTGCTTACCGGGCTGGTAGGGGGGTGGAGGACGCCAAGCTGTTCATCTTAAATACTCTGTACAAGCATCTAGAAAAACCAAAGGCACACGCACGCCTCGTTTTTGCAGATTTTTCTTCTGCATTTAATACCATGCAACCCCATATTCTGGCGAAAAGATTGATTGAGGATTTTAGGCTTTCTGACCAACTTGTTTTGTGGATCTTGGATTTTCTGGTTGATAGACAGCAGAGAGTTTGTGTTAATGGTTGTTTTTCTGATATTGCTGTTACATATACAGGGAGTCCAATTCAATTCAATATTTTAATTTAACGTCTTTTCACAACAATGTGATTTTAGACAACCATAAAAAAAAAAAAAAAAAAAAAAGGAAACAAACACATAGAAATTGTTAATTATAGTAACTTAAATAAATCTGTTCCGACAATGATACGCGCGATGTCCTGTAACATCGAACTATGTAAGGTGACTCTAATATCGTCTTGTGCACATAAAATAATTCCATTTTCTTTGTACAGTGCTGTTAAAACAGGACAATCAAATAAGATGTGGTGTAAGGAAATAGTTCCAGCACATAAACAAATAACATTTTTCAAATATTTTGTACACCAAGAATTTAAGCGTAGCTTATATACTAATCTAGCAATAGTTCTGGAACAACTAACAATATTTACTTTGGGTGTTATATTAGTAAAGTGTTGTTCTAATAACGAATAATATTCAAATTGAGCTAATTTTACATTAGAATTAAAGACTGTATGCTCACTTTTCATTGCACCTTTTTTGGCCAATTTATCTGAAATTTCATTACCATAAATCTCTAAATGTGATGGGACCCAACAAAAGGTAATTCCAATACCTCTAATTCTAATACTATGAATAAGATATCTTACTTCAAACATTATATCTGTTCTCTTTCTACATTTCCAATTTTTTAAAGCATAAAGCACTGATTTAGAGTCAACACAAATTAATATATTAAATATTTTAGAAGGAATGCTGAGGATGTATTCTAGTACCATTATTATTGCATATAATTCACACGTAAATATTGACAACCCTTGACCAAGATAGTAAGACTTTTGAATATTTAGATCAGGTATGAAAAATCCTGCGCCACAGTTTGATGAATCCAAAACACTACCATCAGTGAATGCTTTTAAATGATTAGAATAATTATTATTTAAATGTTCTGTAACTTCACATTTTAAAATTTGACAATACTCATTTTTCGTTAAATCAGTATAATCTATGTCAAAATGTGCATTTAAATGTTCCCACGGTGGAAATTTTGGAATATCTGGTAATACTGAAATTGAAGTAATATCAATATTGCAGGCTGCCATAATATCTTGTGTATAATCTTTAATTGTTTGAATATAGGGAATAGTTTGAGCTCTTTTAGGATAATCCACACTGCTCACATTCAAAACTTCGTCCGTTACTGAATTTTTTACAGACAAACATCTAATTACATATTTTGAAGTGGCTAATTTACGCTGCTCAGCTAAAGATAATATACCTGATTCTTTATATGTATTTTGAGTATTAGTATGAATTGGTACACCCAAAGCCAATTTGATCGATTTGCTGTCAATGCTTTGTAATTTGTTGAGAAGATATAAAGGCGCAGAAAAATATACCTCTTGTCCGTAAATTAATTTGGATCTCACTAATGATGTAGCCAAATGCAGTAAAGTTTTTGTGTCATGGCTAAACGGCTGTGTACTTATGATTTTTAATAAATTTAATCTTTGCCTTGCTTTATTAATTAAATATTCAATATGATATTTCCAATTTAATTTAGGTGTAAAAAAAACACCTAAAAATTTTATATTTTGTTTGTATGATAAATTTTGACCATTAAGTTTTATTTCAGGCAATATTTTAGGATTTTCCCCGTTATTAAACAACATTAGACTTGTCTTTTCTCCAGAAAGCTCTAAACCATTTTTTGACATATAATCAACTAAACTGTTAATTTCCTTTTGATATATTTTCTCAATATATCTAATATTTGTTTTATTTGTATGTTTTCTAATTTTTGTATTTAACCAAATTGCAATATCATCTGCATATTGCACAACATGTGTGTTTTTTGATAATGCAGAAGGAAGGTCATAAATTAGAATATTAAAAAGTAATGGTGCAATAATAGAACCTTGTGGAATGCCCATGTTTATACGTCTGTTAGATGAATATGTTTTTTCAACTTTCGTACAAATACATCTTTCTGAAAGTAAGCTTTTTATATAATAATAAATGTGCCCATTAAGACCTATTGAATTTAATTTGTATAATAATCTGGCATGCCAAACACTATCATACGCTTTCTTTACATCAAAAAATGTTGCTAATAAACAGGGAGTCCTCAGGGATGTGTGTTATCTCCCCTGCTTTTTATTTTGTACACTGACAGCTGCAGAAGTACCCAAGAGTGTAGGTTTTTAGTTAAATTTTCAGATGACTCTGCCTTGTTGTCTCTTTTTCAGGGCCCGGAAAACGATCATGGTCTTGCCCTTTCTGATTTTGTTAACTGGTGCGATAATAATTTTTTGAAAATGAACGTGTCTAAAACAAAAGAAATGCTTTTTGATTTTAGGACAGTGAAGGATGATGTCCGTCCATGTGTTATTCATGGTGAAGATGTGGAAGTTGTTGACACATATAATTATTTGGGTACAGTTTTTGATAGTCAGCTGAAATTTGATGTCAACACCCACAGTCTTGTCAAACGTGGTCAGCAAAGAATGTATCTTCTTAGGAAACTAAAATCCTTCTATGTAAACACAAAGATCCTCAGTTTGTTTTACCAGTCTTTTATAGAAAGTTTGCTGACTTTTTCTTTTATCTGTTGGTTTCACGGTCTGACTGTGAAGGATAGGAACAGCCTGAATAGCATAGTCAATGTCTGCTCAAAGATTATTGGAGTTAGGCAGAGAGATCTTTCTTCTTTCTGTGATCAGCAGATCTTACGGAAAACCGGGAGCATCCTTAAAAGTCATCAGGAACATTGTTTGAAACCCGAGTTGACACTGTTGTCATCCAGACGCCGATATGCTATGCCCATCTGTAAGGGAAATCGGCGTTCTAAATCTTTTATTCCCAGTGCAATCCGACTTCTTAATAGTACTACTACTAACCGCTTTTAGTTTTCGGCACTTTGGGGATCTTATTTGTTATATAGTGAGAGTCTCCCTTTAGTGTCTATGTGTACTGGCTGCACTTTTTAATCAACTTGTTGAATTTTGTTGACTTTTGTGATATCACTTGAGATCTTGATTCGCGTGTGTGTGCTTGTGTGATGTTTTTTAAATTTATGTATTTCTTTATTTTATTTTTTTTTCAAAAATGGTTTATAATACATTTTTTGAGTTTCTTTATGCTGCCTCATAAACTTATAATGTAATTGCCCTTTGGGATGAATAAAGTTGTATTGTATTGTATTGTATTGTATTGTATTGTATTACACACTTTTGTGCTATTAAAACTATTACTGGGTACTTAATTCATTTTGCACATTTAGAATGGTGTAAATAGATTCAATAAAGAGCTTTTGAGTCACATGGGCGTTGCCCTTCTATTTAATACTTATAATTCATTATTAGGCCTATTTGAAATTGAGCCTTTTCGATTAAAAAACAAAACAAACTCTGTTCCTTCCTTTGGTCCACCCTTCAAAGTAAAGTCTTTGCTTGCAATACTGCTTGCACGGGGAGAGAGAGAGAGAGAGAGAGAGAGAGAGAGAGAGAGAGAGAGAGAGAGAGAGAGAGAGAGAGAGAGAGAGAGAGAGAGAGAGAGAGAGAGAGAACTATTAACTAAAAACCATGTCCCAAAATAAGGAATAAGGATAGGCAGGATAGCGTAAATAGACCGCGTATAGGCTTGTGGTAAAGATTAAAACAAAGATATGATAGCGTAGGTTGGGAGCGGCTGAAGTCGAATTGACTAATTAATTTATTTGACTCAGGAATTTGCAATGACAGTAGAGGGAAGCAGAGAGAACTACAACGTTGGGACAACCAGTCGGTAATTACCAGTGTTAATGGAGAATAGTAACGACAAGCGAAACAAAAGGTCAGGTAACAAAACAATACAGGTAAAACGAGGAACGGTGAGCTTCAGGTTACCGACAGAGGAAGTTCCTCACAGTAAACAAGAAATCTGTCAGCTGTACTGTCATTTAAAAAAAAAGGTTAATTAATAAGTTAAAAAGAAAAATGTATGTTATTTTAAAAATAGAGAGTGGAGAGGAAGGTGAAACACAATCCAGGCACAAAATATAAATAATAATTATGACAGTAGTAAAACATTACTACTAAACATTTAAAATTTAAAAAAAAAGCATACACGACAAAAGAAAATATAGAATGAAGTATTAAAAGAAAGAAAGAAAGAAAGACAGAAAGTAAGTTAAACGTCAAGAACAACAACTGCAGCAGCAACAGCGATGACAACAACAATAGACATTTTTATATAAAATAATAATAATAATAATAATAATAATAATAATAATAATAATAATAATAATAATAACAACAACAATAACAATAATAATAACAACAACAACAACAACAACAACAACAACAACAACAACAATAATAATAATAATAATAATAATAATAATAATAATAATAATAATAATAATAATAATAATAATAATAATAATAATAATAAAAACTGAATAAAGGAAACCAGACGGAATTGAAGAAACCAGGAAAATTGTTAGAAAGAACGAAAGCCAAAAACACCACTAACTTTTGTTAGACTACTAAACAATGCCAATTGACTGATCAGTATCTTAGGCAGAGTGGGTGAGGAAAAGAACTGCTGAACGGTGTTACTTGTTTGTTTTTTTAAGTTGCTCTTTTACTCACCCCATAGGCCCTTTTCTTCAAATAGTGCCCGGTCGGACTAATTTCATAGTAATTTAAAAAAGTATATAAAATTATTTAGAATGTGTACTCCTTTGTTGTACATTAAACGGATGTTAAAGAAAAAGAAAAGAAAATAAATAAAAAGAGTATGCATTCTGTAATATATTGGTGATTTAAAAAACTAAATAAAAACAACCCCAAAACAACGCAATACACAAAAAAGTCCAAAAGTACAGACAAATGAATATACTAACTCCAGACGGATATACATATTATTCTCTCTCTGTCTCTGTTTCTGTCTCTCTCTGTATCTCTCTGTCTGTCTCTGTCTCTGTCTCTCTCTCTGTCTCTCTCTCTCTCTTTTTGTCCATGGGCATACCCAAGGGGGAAAATGGGGAGGGGAGTTGGTAGAGGAGAGGGTTCCATGGGTTCGAACCCTCTGCCCCCATCCACACCCACCCACCACCCAAAAAAAAGAATGAAAGTGAAAGAAAGAAAGAAGGGAAAAAAAGGAGTAATAAAATAAAATAAAATAAAATAAAATAAAATAAAATACACCACAGTTTTCAAGAAAAGGTAATCAGTATGTTTTGAAACTTTGCAGACATTATCTTCATTATCATCTTGTTACATTCCCGTTTTAAAGGCTGGGTGCATATGTTGCGTTATATCTGTCTGTCAGTCTGCTTAAATGTCTACCTCAGTGTGTCTGAGCTGAAAAGTGGTACACACGTTTTATTAAACTCTGGTTAGAGACTTAGCATCAGTGCATGGAAAAATAAAAATAATTTTAACAAAGAATAAGTTGATGATTTGACCCTACTAAGAAGTTTTTTCACCGATCACAACTCATTTCTCGAGAAACTGAATCAATTTTGTCATCAACATGACATCAGAAGGTATAGGCGATGCTTTGATAATTAATGTCGTGAAAAATAATGCGATGCATGTGTCTGGGCGGAGAATTTAGATCTTACATGCATCCTATTCACAATCGGGAACTCCAATTTTAGCATGTTAATGTAATCGCGAGTTTTGGTATTGACATTTACACAAATACTAATAAATACCTCATGAAAGAATGTTTAGTGCACTAACTCTGCGCGTTCAAAAAGATTTCACAGTAAATTCTTCAGACCTAGAAACGATGGAAAAATCTTTTGGATAATAATAACTGCGACACAACGAACACTTCCAAAGTAAGACTGCTGCGCTCCCTGGTCATCTCCATCTTCCTATATGCTTGCGAAGCATGGACCCTCACAGCAGATCTCCAACGAAGAATACAAAGCATGGAGATGAGGTGCTACAGAAGACTTCTGTGCATTTCCTATACCCAACACATCACCAACGACGAAGTCCGACAGACCATCACACAAGCCATTGGACAACACGATGACCTGCTCACAGTGGTGAAGAAACGGAAACTCCGATGGTATGGCCACGTCACCAGATCATCAGGCCTTGCAAAGACCATTCTGCAAGGCACAGTGCAAGGAGGTAGAAGAAGGGGGAGACCGAAAAAGAGGTGGGAGGACAACATTCGAGAATGGACTGGTTTGACACTGAGCGAAGCCATGAGGGCTGCTGAGGACAGAGAAAGATGGAGTATGCTGGTTAAACGATCATCTGTGGTGCCCCTACGACCTTCGGGTTATGGGACAGGATAGGATAGGATAGAACGATGCGCGAATCAACCTGCCCGACTACCTTAAATCTACCGATGCAACGGACACTAAAAAACTGAAGGCTTTCTTCTGACCACTGCCAATGGGTGGTAAATAATAATATTAATAGTTTTGTTTCCCTTTTCCTCCCTCCCCTCCCCCCTCCTTTATTTTCTATTGCGCTATTTCAGCAGGTATCTGCTATCAGTAGGTGCTGGAAACTGCCGTCATTTGTACAATAAATCTGTTTTATTACTACTTTCACTTATTGCATGATTTTCCAATTACGGCATTTTGTTATTTGTCGGCTGTACAGGAATAATATTTAGTTCTGCATAAACGTATAGTTCTGTCCTCTGACAAGTACTTTTATATTTTATAACGTCTGCTTATGTAACGCTTTAAACTCAATGCTTCACAATCGAAAATGTAGGCCTACTTTTCACATTAGATCTGAAGAACTACACCAAGAAGAAAGAAGACTACCGGCATATAAAAATATGTTCTGGTGCAAAGAATACGCTCTTAATGTGAAAATATGGTATAAAGCAAAGGGAGATAAATTAATGAACCTAATGAGTCAAACTAACATAAAATAAATGTAGATAAATGTTGGTTTGTGTACATAGGTAACTATGTGTCCCTGCTTAGCTTATAAAGAAAATAAAGGAATAAATAACTGGTCTGACTATATTTTTTTGTTCTGTACGCAACATGACAATGCAATATTTCATCATGTCTGTTTTGGCTGCTTCCAATGATAAGCCTACTAAGCCCATTTCTTTCTTTCTTTCGTTGGGGGCTGCCAACCTCAACTTATTGAGGACGCTGCAGCCAAATGCTGGGTATGTTCTTGTTACCGGCACTCACCCGTCTAGGACATGAGCGTCAGGATCTTTAAAGTCCGTTATGATGGAGTGCATGCGACACAGACTAGACCTCGGTTTATACTCTCATCCGAAGGAGTAGGAAACGGGAGTAAAGTGTCTTTCCCAGGGACACAACACAATGACCCGGACAGGGCTCGAACCCGGGACCAATTTATTAGAAACTAAAATTGTATGCAAAACTGACTAAAGTTTCCATTTGAAATTCCACATTTGGCCAATTTCGACACAGGGATCATGCTATTTCTGAGATCTGAAATAAATCAGACACTATATTTGTAATAAGAGTAGTAAAATAAAATTCACAATACGTGCATTTTGTGTTGCTCATTACCCTCCAAAAATGCTCATAATCTTCTTCTTCTTCTTCTTCTTCTTCTTCTTCTTCTTCTTCTTCTTCTTCTTCTTCTTCTTCTTCTTGTATTTAATAGTTATTGTTAAAGCCCCAAGGGCAAGATGTAAAAAAGCGCATCCAGCGCTTATTCTTTTACCCTTGCAAAATAAAATTGTTATCTTATCTTATCTTTTCTTCTTCTTCTTCTTCTTCTTCTTCTTCTTCTTCTTCTTCTTCTTCTTCTTCTTCTTCTTCTTCTCTCTCTCTCTCTGTCTCTGTCTCTCTCTGTCTCTCTCTTTCTTTCTGTATAAGATGTTTCTGTGATGTTTCTTTTTCATTTGTTCCTCAGCAATGTTGCATTATGATAGTTTTTGTTGTTGAAATAGTGACAGTGTCATGCTCATATTGAGCCGCACATTACCGTCTCACAGATATGAGCGTATACCCATGAAACAGAAATAGATTTACAATATTGATCAACCATATTATCTTCCAGGAGAGGCATACAATGCACCTCATAAAGGTACATTATCTTCAAGACCCTCCGACAAGGCCTTCACCCTTTAGCACCACCGGGATCTGGACCCTGGCCACATTTTGGTCTTCCCCCTATCTCCACCCCACCCCACTCCCACCCACCAACCTCACATTTTCCCTACCACTCCTCTCGTTCGATGCGTTCTTGTGGATCCTTCTCCTAGATTGTATGCTCGACAGGCACTAAATCTAAATGACTAATAGACAATAGCCCGATCACACACTGTATAAATCTGGTTTCTGTCAGAAATGACTTCTTGCGTAGTATATGGCATCAACTCTTTCTGGCAAAGGATACGTTCAAAGGGGAAAAAATAATTTCAAAGAGATCTTAACCATTTGAGGAAAAACAAAAAAAGATTGAGGTGGAGATTGCAGGCTTCTTGTAACCTGCATGATCAGGCGTAGACTACATGAAGCTGATAAGGTCGAACAAGCAGAAACGTCAGAAGTGCTTACAACCTGTATCAATGCCCCATCCCCCAAATCCTAGGGGAAACCCCGGGATAGTAAAGAATACCGCTTGGTAGGCCCTAAGTGATTGCAAAATAAATAGTGCTACCGTCCATCTTTCAGGTCTATTAAATGTACTTTCTAGCTCTAGATAGTTTGTAATATGACAGTTTAAAACACATATTAATACTTACATCACTTCTCGATTGACACATCTTCATATCATCGTGACTGAGTTACGACAGTGGCATTACCGGGCAGTGAATTATACACTGCACTGCAACTTCCAATAGGGCTAAATTATTGTAAATTTCACCTCGAGATACTCAAAGTGTTTACATTATTTTTGACAATAGAGATCCTGACTTCTTTGTAATCTTTTCCAAGCATTCCTACAGATATTGGATTATGCCTACATTTCTTAATTGACAGATGTATTTATTGACTGATGGTTTCGTAACTGGACAGACCAATGCAATAAAGATGCAACTCACCAAAACTACCACGACTAAGATAAAACTACGATCAAAAACCGTAAGCTTATATAGGCGGAGCATTTACAGTCTTTGATACAATGGCTTTGATGAGGAAAAAAAAACTAGGCACAAAAGGAACAGCTAGAGATGAACCAGAAGAACGCCAAGAGCAGGAGGAACAAGGGGATAGATGAAGCAATGACTGTTAACACTCTTTGGTAGAAGTCTGCAGATGTTTTATCTTGATCGACAGTTTGTTTTGACTGTCAGTCTCATTTCCTTTGTTGTGCTCAGAGCTGCTTTATCACTTGGTTATGATCTATTGTTTCTTCACTGCAGACGAATAGTACAGATAGGCGGATGGTAGTTCAGGATGGCTTTGCGTTGGTTGGGATGTTTGTGGCAGTGGAGGCTAAGAGCCGGACACCGACGCTGGAATGCTTACCCAACCTTACCAACCTCTTCAACTTCCCCTCGATTTCATTTTTTTTTTTTTTTTTTTGCGGTAGTATCTTGATAGCGTCCGTGAGCTTTTAAACTTCCTCGATGTATAGCAACAAAAACTTTAATAAGTTCACAAGAAAGGAGAAAGAAGAGGCCATTTCGAGTAGTGTTTTCGGTAGCGAACCCAAATTGATGGCTATCTGTCAACCAAGTCGACAAGGAAATGTCCCTCAAGGGACGCGACCGCTGGAGAGAAGGTGTGAGAAAGCTGATAGTAATTCCCCTTGGTTCGCGAGAGGCCATGTTTGAGTTGATTGGCTCACTCCAGACAAAATCATTCCATGAAATAAATGGAAATATGTGTGACTACGATAAGGGAAAGTAGAATGCGGGCGCCGGGGGAGATGGTGAAGTTAGGAGAGAGAGAGAGAGAGAGAGAGAGAGAGAGAGAGAGAGAGAGAGAGAGAGAGAGAGAGAGAGAGAGATTGATTGATTAATTGTTGCTTTAGGTCCAGCGGACTCTTCCGAGCCAAATCAGGACCGGACAACCCCCGATCCGCATAAAAGATCTGCTGAAACAACCCTAGTGGGAAAATTGAATGCCCTCCACCGGCCAGTCACTTTACAATAAAGACATCCCACGCAGGGGACGGCTGAGGCTTTACCCCAACTACTCGAACCCCCGATTGCAAAAACAAAATAGAATACAAACATCATTATAAATTATCAACAAAACACATACATATAAAATGCCTACATTGCTAAATAATGACATCATAGGAAGCCCTAGTGACCACCCGGCAGAAAGCGTCCAACACTCCCAAGCTGATCCAACAGACCTCATACACAAACAAGGAGTGTTGTCCAGGAAGAGTTTTCAAGAAAAAAGGTAGGTCATTGATCTAGTGAAGAAGAGCAAATGAGGAAGACAGCGACAGTGGAAATTTAAAGCACTAAATTTCCAGAAAGTGGGGATACTATTTATACTGAAACCCCCGGCACTCCAACGGGGGGAAATGTTGCCGCAGTGAATCGGTCTTGCCTATAAAGGAAAGACAGGTTTTCAACTGGGGCTTTCACTTTTCCCTTTATAGGTTAGAACAATCTACAGTGGCAAGATTGCTCATGACCCCAAGGGGTAAGAGAGAGAGAGAGAGAGAAACTTGGCTTTTGACACTGTTTTTATGAAACCTCCGGCCCATACGGTTTGGGGAGGGGAGTTACAATGGGGAGAAAATAAACACAAATCAACACACACCCACACACACACACACACATTTTTGTAAAAACGACATTCTGATTACTGTTGTGAAAAAACAGGGATTTTTTGACACACTTTTCATGTTTGTGACATTATTTTGACATTTTCAAATTTTTGAACCTATCCCTAACCCCTAACCCAAACACTAACCCTAACCCTAACCCTTAACCTAACCCTAAGCCTAAAACAGCTGTAACTCTACCGGAACTCTATTTTGACGTCAAAATAGGGCAGCCTTCCAAAAAAGTCAAAAGAAACCATGTGGAGTTCCATGAGTGTGTCACTGTAACGTCGTTTCTACATGCCCACCTACACACACACACACACACACACACACACACACACACACACACACACACACACACACACACACCCACACCCACACACATCCAAGCGCGCGCGCGTCCGCTCATACATACACAAACGCATACACATATCAGACTAATTCAATTGCAGAATAAATAAAATGCAAAAGGTCTTTCTCACTTCACGTTTACTTAATTTTCATCTTTTTGTCATACCTTTGATTTCCATAACTTTTTCTTTTTCCATTTTGTTTTTAATGTTTATAAATTTAAAAAACGTTTTTTGCCTCTTCTTTCTTTTATTACTTTAAAATTTTTTTTTATTTTCTTTTCATTTTTTTTCCTAATTTGTCCCCTCCATTTTTTCTCTTCTGTTCTCTTATTTATCATTTCCCTTCTTTTACTTTCTAGCTCTTATTTCTTTTATAACATATATTTACTAACTCACATACAAATGCTAGAAGCAAACTTAGCAATTATTAAACGTAGTTTCCCTTTAGTAACACTCAGCGAAAGAAAATAATTTTAAACAAAAACAAAAATATTAGAAATACAGATCACATCAGTGAAGATTCTCTTTGTGTTAAGCTGTAAAAAGTTTACATGGCAAGTTTCCTTTGAAATTCAGCAGAAGGATTTTGAGGAACAAAAACATCAATAGCAGTGATGTATTTCTGTCTAATAGAATCACAATTTGGACAGTCGAACAGGAAATGAACTTCGTCTTCGATGCAGCCTAAACAAAAGGGACAATTACGGTTGACTACATTTCCAGTCCGATACCTTTTGTTTAATCTCAATTCATATATTCCTAGACGTAATCTGATCAAGAATCACGAAAGCATTTAATTGTGATGTCGTCTAGGTACATTTTAAATCTGTGTTCCATTTTAAATATTCTGTAGATTAAGTACCTATCACTTGAAACCAGTTTAATCTTCCAATCTTCATTAAAATTCTCGATCATTTTATTTTTTAGAGAATCCAGGAATGTATGTTCATTTCGTGACCTACCTTCTGTCCAGACGTCAAGGAAGCCGTGTTGTACCAGACATGTCTTAATTTTACAATGCCAATTTCTAGCCGAGTTATCTCTATTCACAGAATTTATAGCATTGTTTCTACTTGTTTGGGGATTTTTTTTCCTCCATGTATTGAAGTCGAAATCTGGTTGAACTCGTTTAGTAAATCTCGCTTTTTTATTTGGTCCCACAAATTGATCTTGTCCAGCACGCTGATCTGTTTGAAGCTTTGCGGACAGTTCGTTCAAGCAGCAAATTTATTTTAGCATTAGAATCTATATATTCATGTATGTTTTATTGTGTGAGATTTAACAGCAATGAGCTCACAGAATGTTTTGCGTGTCCGCAGGGAGTCAGACAGGGTTGTGTTTTGAGCCCCACACTTTTTTAAGTTTTTATAAACGAATTAGAAAACAGTATTGATGATTCTGGTCGTCATGGAACCCAGCTTATGCCTGGTCTTATTGAGTTGTACATCTTGCTGTTTGCCGATGATCTTACACTCCTGTCTTATACTCCAGCTGGCTTAAGGAACCAGTTAGAATGTTTGAGCTTATGTAGCTCTTGGCTGCACATGACAGTTAGCACTTATAAAACCAAAGTTATGGTGTTTCGAAGAGTTGGATATTTGGCGGCAAATGAGATTTGGTTCTTTGAAGGCAAACGATTAGAAGTTGTTAACAGCTATAAATACCTATGATATATTTTTACAATCATGTTAAGTGTGACAATAGGCACGCAGGACTTAGCGTTAAAAGCTAGAGAAGCCATGTACGGTGTTTTAAGAATGATAAAACAATACAAAAATATCAATAGGAAAATTGTATTTAAGATATTTGACAGCAAAGTAACTTCTATTTTGTTGTATGCATCTGAGGTATGGCGTATCCATGAAATTGAAGGCATTGATTGAAAAGGTACACTTAATTGCTTGCAAACGATTTCTGGGTTTACCCAGAAGCACACCAAACAATATTGTATATGGTGAACTAGGAAGGTACCCCTTATATGTTAACTCCTGTTTGCGTTGTATAAAATACTGACCTAAATTACTCCAGCTAGACGAAAATCGGCTGCCTTCAGTAGCTTACAGGATCTTGTCTCCCTAGATGAAAAAGGAAAAAGATGTTGGGCGACGAACATTAAAAAAAAATTGCCTTTTAGTAAGCTTACTGGCTTTGGAATTGTATGGCTTCATCAAGAAGTTGGTAACCTAAATGCGTTTTTGCAACTTTTCAAAGAAAGACTCATTGATTATGTTTGTGCAAAACTGGCGCGAATCATTGCTTGAAAGTCCACTTCCTTTAAACTCTTATTTGTTCCTGAAACATATCTAGACTATTTTTCAGTGCCTACTTTTCGATAGGCTGTTACAAAATTCAGAGCAGGAATGATTCCTGTAAATGCAAACTTACACCGATATGATATGTTGTCCAGACAAAAATGCTCGTTTTACCCTGATAGTATTGATGACGAACGCCATTTTCTGTTCGTCTGTCCGCTGTACAGGTCTCTTAGAAGTAAGTTTATATTTCCTAATAAGTACGACTTTGAGCAATTGTTTTTGTCCAGCGATATTTGGCTTGATATGACGCTTAGAAAAGCATTGTCTTGCTTTCTGGTTTATGCAGAGAAAATTTTAAAAAAATGAAAATAACCGAAGTCCGTAATGCGGTTCAAATGTGTACCTATTATATGTTCTTCCCTTTATTATTTTTATTGTTGTTGTTGTTGTTGTTGCTGTTATTATTATTATTATTATTATTATTATTATTATTATTATTATTATTATTATTATTATTATTATTATTATTATTGTTTTTTAAAAATTGTTTTTATGGCTCTTATACTTTATTGTTTAATTATTTATTTTCCCTTTTTCTTCCTGTATTATATATATATATATATATATATATATATATATATATATATATATATATATATATATATATATATATATATATATATATATATATATATATATATTTTTTTTTTTTTAAATTATTTTTTTGGGGGGTGGGGGTGGGGAAAGGGGGTGGGGGGGTTGCAGTTTATTATCCCTTTCTATCGGGAAACTCTGGGCCGACTCCACTGGGGAAGGCCTAGTAGCAGCCTGTAACGTATTGTATCAATGTGTGTATTGTATAGTGCAGCCTGTATTGTATCAATGTTTGTGTTTTCAAATTCGCGCGACGCGTCTAGGCGTCTGTCTGTTCATTATTCATGTTGTATGTAAATACGTTATATGTAATTGCAAAAGGGGTGTGGCCTAAAGCAATAAACCAATCAGTCAGTCAGTCAGTCCCACAAATTGCTACTGTTTTTCTTGTTAGTTAGACGATTCTCTTGAACTGACTTAGGATATAATTGTTTCTTTTCTTTATTCATGGTTTCGTAATGTGACATGGCCGACTTAGAAGCAACTTTATCTGATACCAACCCCGATTAGGAAAAGCTTCTAGTGACTCCCTTGCCTCCCGCTTTTTCTGTAGACAATCTTTATCGTACCATCTGTTCGAACCGTAGAACCGTGCCAGACCCTTTGCCTCATAGACTCGCCCGAGAGAGAGAGAGAGAGAGAGAGAGAGAGAGAGAGAGAGAGAGAGAGAGAGAGAGAGAGAGAGAGAGAGTTTCTTTTGTGAAAAAGCCCTCATCCATGATCTCTTTAATTTCTTTGTAAGTCCTTATTAATAAATTCATTTTATTTCTTCAGAAATACATTGAGTATTGCTCAATAAAGTATTAACACGATAAAAGTTACCAAAACATATATCGATCATAGCTAGCGTGAACAATTCGGAATCTAACACAGACCAGCATAATATGTCATAATATAGAGGCAAACTTCAAATATCAACACACACACACACACACCCACACACACACACACACACACGCATTCATAAAAACGAAAGAGATTACTCTTATATAGCGCACTTATAAGCTCAGAGAGCTTCTCAAAGCGCTGGCCACTACTATCCAGCAATAACAAAATAGTTTGCTGAAGTCAGGATTCGAACCCACGTCGCCCGAGACGCGCTTACACAAGTCGAGCGCTCTGACGACTGAGCTATCCCTGCCGCCACACACACATACACTCATATTCACGATGAGTGCGCCCTGTTCAGTATATGCGCCAACACATAAGTAGATTACACAACTAGACCATACTACTGGCTATTAGTGACTGGCTTTGTTTGTCTAGTGGTCACAGTGAGATTTCATAGAATTCTGACCACTATTGTCGTTGATTGTGATGTTGTCAACGGTTGTCACGAGTGGTTTTGCCTGCAGTCAAAGCCTTCGTTGAAGTGAATTGAAAAATTATCACTTGATGGATCACGGAGATTTGAGATTGAGAATAGTGTAACATTTACAATATTACTTGATAAGTTGATTAGTCAGATTTGGGCACACACTCACCTCTCTATTCTCTCTCTCTCTCTCTCTCTCTCTCTCTCTCTCTCTCTCTCTCTCTCTCTCTCTCTCTCTCTCTCTCTCTCTCTCTCTCTCTCTCTCTCTCTCTCTCTCCTGGCGACCATAGTAAGAGCCTATCTCCATATATCTCCGTATGTCCTCGGAACCGTATCTGGCTGATGTTATAAAGACGGTGACTGGAAGACAAGGTGAATTCTATCAACATCAAGCTGGATGATGTGGTTGAAGACGTCGCCGATGTTCGGCACAAGTTCGGGGTGCTACAGGTTGAAGTTGTCGCTTTGAGAGGTGAGGTTGACTTGTTGCGTACAGAAAATCAAACATTAAAAGGTGAGAATGTTGTTTTGTACAATAAACTGGAAAATATCGAGAAAAAGACAGATGATTTGGAATGGCGATCAAAACGTAACAATCTGATTTTTTATGGCATGGAGAAACGGAGGGGTGAGACGAATGCCCATTGTGAGTCAAATTTTAAAGAACTTTTTATGGACAAACTAGAGATAACTGAGGATGTGGAATTTAACCGTGTGCATAGGCTTGGCAATAAACCTAATGCTCCATTGATTGCCAGATGTACTTTCTACCAGAACAAAATAAAGATTTTAAAAGCAAAGAAAAAGTTGATAGGAAGTGATGTTTTTATTGGCGAAGACTTCTCTGTGGGCGTAAGAGAAACAAGAAAGAAATTGAAGACCCTAGGATTAAAAGTACTTAAGTCACAAAATGTCCGTTCTGAGAAAAACAGCTTCAAAGTTTCAATTCTTTAGTGAAATCAGGTATTCGTGCTGATGTTATTCTGCTTAGGTTATATTCTTAGTATATGATTATATAAATGTGAAAATGCCAAATAATAAGATATTTTGTCTTTCTACCTTCTATTAATTGAGTTAATTAAAATGGACTTAGGTACTTTTCTGTCAAATCAACGACTTAAGTACTTTTAGCACTAAACAGCTAGGACTGAGCTTCCACAAACAATCAGTGTTTTTTTTTAAATGTATAACACAAATCTTCCCCCTATGCTGACTGTGCCTTCGTGGTCTGCAAGGGCATCTGACATTATGCGCTCTAGGAAGATGTTGAAGAGTGTCGGAGAGAGTATGCATCCATGACGCACACCGATTGTTGTTCTGAACCAGTTTCCGATGGCGCTGTTGTGGAGGACTGCACTGGTAGCCTTGTCATACAGGCTTTTGATCACTTCAATAATGTTAGGATGTTGTACACTCTCATGGTTGCCCACAGAGCTGCATGCCAGACTCGGTCAAACGCTTTTTTGAAGTCTACGAACACATGATATAGATGTTGTTGGTGCTGTAGGTATTTCTCGCAGATTATTCTGAGGTTGAAAATCTGTTCAGTGGTACTTCGCCCTACCCTAAATCTTGCTTGCTCTTCAGCTATGATTTGTTCAGCTTGGGGTTTCAACCTGTTGAGTATTATTTTCAGCAACCTCCAACCTTCGTTTTGCGGATGATATTGATGGATTGGCTGGAGAGGAACAAGATCTTGAACAGCTGGTACAGAGGCTTGACACCACCTCCAGAGCCTATGGAATGGAAATAAGTGCAGAGAAGACCAAAATGATGACCAACAACACCAATGGCATCAACACGGACATCAAAGTCCAAGGCCAATCCCTCAACACAGTGCATAGCTTCAAATATTTAGGAGCCATTGTATCAGACAATGGGTCCCGACAGGAAGTCCTCTCCAGGATCGCACAAACAACTGCTGCACTGGTGAGGTTGAAGCCACTTTGGAAAGACAGGACCATCAGTCTACATTCCAAAGTAAGGCTGCTGCGTTCCCTTGCCATCTCCATCTTCCTATATGCTTGCAAAACATGGACCCTCACAGTAGATCTCCAACGAAGAATACAAAGCATGGAGATGAGGTGCTACAGAAGACTTCTGGGCATTTCCTATACCCAGCACATCACCAACGACGATGTCCGACAGACCATCACCAACGACGAAGTCCGACAGACCATCACACAAGCCATTGGACAACACGATGACCTGCTCACAGTGGTGAAAAAACGGAAACTCCGATGGTATGGCCACGTTACCAGATCATCAGGTCTTGCAAAGACCATCCTGCAAGGCACAGTGTAAGGAGGTAGAAGAGGAGGCAGACCGAAAAAGAGGAGGGAGGACAACATTCGAGAATGGATTGGTTTGACACTGAGCGAGAACCATCAGGGTTGCTGAGGACAGGGAAAGATGGAGTACGCTGGTTAAACGATCATCTGTGGTGCCCCTACGACCTCAGAGTTATGGGATAGGATAGGATACCACAAAGGAATGAACACGTGTGTATTATGATTTTTTTTTACCTCAAACCAAGCAATATTGTTTTTATTATCCTCAAACACAATGTAACCACAATTAACAGAAAAATATTGTGCCCTTGCAGAAACTGAAGAAAAATATTGTAATCTGTATTTGACGTCTAAAAATTTTGCTAATAGACATCATTGAGCTCCGCGTCTTATTATTATCATAGTCTTTCGTATCTTCATGCACTGTCTTGAATATTTTCCAGAGGGATAAAAAGAGAGGAATGAGAGAGAGAGAGAGAGGGGGGGGGAGAGAAAAATGGGTGGAGCAATAGATCTATTTGGGTGTGCTAAACGTGTATTATAGCGTCTTTAGTTCACTGATATCTTGTTTTCCTCCCAGTTTATTTATATTGTATTGTTTTTCAGGAGAAGCATTAACAACATGGTTTTTATAGTTATATTGTACCACGTTGAACACGCAGACAGGCATGGATAACACTTCCTGCGGTATTGCGCTTCAATCGCAAGTTCTGTTTCTTGTCTATATCTATATTCTTTGAAGATACTGTAAAAATTTGGCTTATACATGGGCCTTTGCATGTACAAAGGCATTACTTTTGCACACATACACACTGAAAATTCATGCTTTTGCATACTAGGCAAAGTGGACTTGCGTACTTTTTTACTGTTTGACCTATTTTTCACTCGTTTGTTTACATCGAAGCTGACTGCGGTCATAACAATATTATTTCCTTTGAAATAAACCAAACATCCTTATCTCTGACTTTTGCAACTTTTATCTTGCTTCGTTTCCATTCAGAGGGCGTTAATCGTCTCTTTTTTTCCTTTGGTGCTGCAGCATCCTCGTTGTCATGTGCACTTTTAGCCATTTTGCACAGGCGGCGGAAGCTGCTCAGGATTGGGGGGGCACACACACATTTTATTCACTGACATGAGGGCCGGACCATGGAAAAGTCGAGGGGGGAGGGGGGTGGCGGGGGTTACAGATTCAGCGAAGGCGCGAAGGGCCGAGCCTTCTAGGGGGGTCCGGGGGCATGCCCCCCCGGAATTTTGTTTTCTTCAAGGATGCAAAATGGTGCAATCTGAACCTTGAAAAAACCATTTGTGATGGTCTGGGACATTGAGCTTTTTGAACAATTGAACTGACAAACTCTGGGGTACAAAAATTATCCTCTGCCCCTCCCTTAAAAAAAAACAACAACAACACTCACACACACAAACATTTATTTATCAGCAGAGATGTTTTGTATACTATTATTATTAACTACTTTTTGTTGATCGTTAACGGTATAAAGCTTTACCTTGTAGTTTATGAACATCATCGCCCTGCTTTCACTTAATTCTGTCTTGCTGCAATAGGTTCCTCGGCATTATTACCATTTGTGAATTGTATCTTCTGGCAAAACAGTTCACTGCCTCTTTGAAGTCCCTGTGCAATCCTTGTGCACTTTCAGTAAAGCAAGTCCACTGAGTCTCTGTTGCCCCATTGTAGAGTGCAGGTAGTTTTTCAAGTTGCGCAACTGACTGTTTGAACGCTCACACTCGGCAGTAGTGACAGGCAGGGTGCAAAGGTTCTTTAGCATGATGAACAGGTTGGGATAAAAATCCCTTTCACAATGTTTCAGTGCTTCTGATGCCGTGGGTGGGATGATAGCTGTCGCATTCTCAGCAGTACTTCGCCATTTGCAAACCCACCGTTGGTATTCTGCATCAAGGGTAGCGTTGTCTGGTAGGTCAGACTCCCACAATATTGCCAGTGTCTTCACCCCTTCTGGAACCTGCATGAAACCATCCTGGTTGTCTATTAAAGTGCTTGGCACCAGACAAAGTCCATCAACTGCTAGCCCAGCATTTTTGAACCTCGAGTCCAATTCGGTTGACAGGTGTTCCAAGAAAAGAATGGCAGTGCTAATCTTGAAATATTCTTCTGGAGTGGCCGCAGGTTGGTTGTCACGGAGAGTCTGTCGGTATGCTTGACGAGGAACAATAACACCAGTTGTTAAAGCATTTGCCATTTTGCTGACTTCACCAAATCAGGCAACAAACTCTGTGTCGACATCTTTTCTAATAGAAGACATGCAGTTACTGACCTCTTTGATTTCCCTGTAGGCATCGACATCTTTTGTCCTTTTCTGCAGCTTCACTGTCAAGGGTTTCCATTTCAACGATGTTTTTGGACGATTCAGCAATGGTCGTTTCAATGGGTGTTCGTTACAACGAATTGTCATAATTATCAACTTAGCATCTTAATTAATATTTCTAAAAAGTCGTTTTTGGTGGGCTATGGCAGTATCGAAGGTGCTGGAAGAGGCTTGCGACCAGAACAAGAAAATATGGCTGCATTTACTAATTTAGGCTTAGGGGTTGGGTTACTTGGTCGTTTCAACGGGAAAACGCTTTGGACGTTTTAACGGATCCCTTGAAATGGATTTCCATTGAATTGACTATAAATAACTCTTTGTACTTTGGACCAAAAATGACTAAAACCTGCAATGTTTTAAAAACATTTTTTTTAAAATTGAAACTCTTTGCATTAAAAAAATCATTTTTTTTAAATTTGGAGGGGGGGTTCCGGAACCCAGGTAACCCCCCCCCCTCCCACCTGGGTCCGGCCCTGGACATTTACTCCAAATAATTAGAACAATTTTCATAGACTATGTGAGAGAGAAAAAAAGATATATCATAATATTTCTACAACTGTGCATATAGAGAGAAAGGGAGAGAAACTGACCTGACAATGTTGATCCATCACAGTAACAAAAACAGCAGTCATGCATGTCATTTGGCATGGGAAATTACACCGTTAATTTTCCAAAGTATGCCTGACGGCGTTCATTTCTATTGATAAATTCGTAAGCAGTTTGCGCTAGGTCTAGTTGATCTACTTTGTCTTTGAACACATGCATTATAAGACAATTATTTAGACGCTCCTGCGTCATCGTTGCCCGAAGGTATGTTTTTACCCGCTTTAGGGCTGAAAAACTGCGTTCAGCCGTTGCAGTTATGGTTGGGATGGTGAAGTACAGTCTGAGACGTTTATCCACTTCACTCAGCATCCGTCGCACAGTGTCAGAAGCTTTCAGTTCATCCGGCATTGCTTGGAAGATGGTGACCCTAGAGTTAGCCGCCTTCCTGGTGTCACCCAGTGCATGTGGGAGGAGTTCTAGCTGAGTTTTGAGTCTGTCCAAGTCGATGTCAGCGGAATATGTATCTTTGATTTCTTGAGGAATTTCTGGTCTCTTCCCTGCTGCTCCATCACTTAGAAGAACTTAAATTTTCCTTGGTAAGTCGAGAGCTATTTGATCAAACCGGCTCTTTAAATGTTCTTTGATGTTGTCAATGGCCTCACAGTATTGCTGTCCGTAGTAAGCAGATGGACAAGAGTAGCTGTGACCCTGTGAGCCATCGTCCAGTCTTCGTGGAGGCTGCTTCTGTCAAGGAACGCAGGGCTCATCACACAAATTTACAGCTTTCGTTGTGATGTCAGCAAAAAATGTCTCATAACAATCTTCATGCCGCATGCTTTCCAGTGTTCTGAGACAAATTTCAGCAGCGTTTACTGCGTCATCACAAGTCGTTTGTTTTCTTTGAAGAACTGTCGCCAGCCCTTCAGTCACAGCAAGGATCTCATCTTTGAATCTTTTTGCAACTCCTGACACATGACCCTGAAAATTACTCGCCCCGTCCTAGGCCTGGCCCCTACAGTTTTGCACTGGCAAGTCAAGTCTGATCAAGCAGTCCTTCAGTGCTGTGAAAATGGTCTCAGCACATGTATTGCTAACTTGCATCAGTCCAGAGAAAGTGGGAAAATATTGGTTTGAACCCCCAAATAATGTTTTTTGAGGGGCTGAATATTGGGGGGGCAAATGTATAGGTTTGCCCACCAATATTTTTCTAGGGGGGGCCAGTGCCCCCCTTGCCCCCCCGCTTCCGCCGCCTGTGTTTTGTGTTTCTATGACGCCAACGAGAGCGGTGATTGGTTGTCGTGGACTAAGGTACTTTTTGTTAAAAAAACACGGACTTGAGTACTTGTTGTGACTTAAAACAAGGAAACCTGACACCAAGCCTTTTTCAAAACGGGACTTTGGCACTTCTTACTGATTCACAATTAAGTGGGTGGACTTAGCACACATAGGAGGATAATTTTCTGCACTCAACTCCAAATATGCAAAAATGTGACTTAGGTACTTTTAATCCTAGGGTCTTCAATTGTCCAAACTGAGGAAAGAGATCAAAGCAAAGAAATTGCCAAATCAGAAAGTATAAATGATTTATGATCAAATTCTTGTGGATGGGAAGAAATTGTTTTCTGATGAAGGGGAAAGCTTGGTCCCTGAAGATCAATAAGAGTGTGGCCGCCTTTGTTTTGACCATGTTCAAATTGTATGTCCTTTGTGTTTTGATTATCGATTTGTAAACAAATTAAGATTATCTGGTTCGGTACAATGTAAGTGCGAGTGTACTGATAGTATGCATAATTTTGTTTGTTTCTATTCCTTTTGGTGAAATTGCTTAATCGTCGTATCCTATGGATTATTCTGCTGCCTATAAAATGTCTTTGAGAAAAGAGTCTTTGGCTGATAGTTTTGATCGGGTTAATTGTAGAATTAAAACTAGTGAATTATTTGTAATTGGTAAAAACAAGGATTGAATTTCTAGCCAGTGCAGTTGTAACTGTGACCTTGAACGTAACATAGACATAGACAGTAATTATGCTCGTGCCGGATATAGCAAGTAACGCCAAAAGAGACTTCGTATGTATAATAATCATTCGTTAGACGTTTATTTGATACTTTTTGATGCACATATCCAGCCAATTATGCAATATGGTTCTGAAATTTTGGGTTTGGAAAAAGCAGCCGTTCCTTGTCAAAAAGTATATTTGTTTGACTTGAAGAAATGTTTGAATGTGGACATGCGTATGCCAAATGATCTTGTGTATAACGAGTTAGACATATACCCTATTACCAATAATTCTGTTGTAAGTTGCTTTACATTACTGGTTTAATTTATTACAAATGCATGCTTGTAGATTACCTAAGAAAGCTTATGATATGTTGTTTGAATTGGATAATAGAGGGAAAAATACGTGGGTGACGAACGTACGAGTGTGTTTGTTTCAGTATGGATTTGGGTATGTGTGGATGAATCCGAGCGTGGGTAATGTAAAATAGTTTCTGCGTCTTTTTAAACAGCGATCGATAGATTGTAGATGGCAAGAATGGAATTATAATGTAACTACGTGTGTACCGTTTGATTTATACATATCCTTGTGTAATACGTCGCATAATGTGACTTTGTATTTTAAATTGTATTTGGATAGACATCTTCAGTATGTAATGACTAAGTTCAGATGTGGTATTTCTGATTTGGCTATTCATTTTTATAGATATGCCAGTTGCATACCAGAAAATAAAATGTGCAAATTATGTAATAAAACCGAAGAAAATTATTATTCATTTTGTACTTTGTTGTCCATATTTCGATGATTTACGTAGAGAATATGTTGCCCAAAAATATTATGGAACTCCAAATGCATTCAGACTGTCTTGATTATTGTCATCAAATAATGAAAATGTTGTAAGGAGACTTTGTATGTTTTTTTTTTACAGAGCGTTCAAGGTTAGAGAAACTGTTTTGTCGTGATGTATGTATATTTTGAAGATTTGAGATACTTTATTGTTTAGCAGGGATGTCGTTTGGGTCGGATCTTCGGCTCGTAGCCGAAATTTTTCTAAAAAAGCCGATAAACTGTCCGTCATGTCGGCTCGCCGAGCGGAAGTTTTCACGGGTGAATCGGCTCGGTTTTGTCCATTTTTGCGATATTCCTGTGCTGTACGCTTTCAGTTTAGGTGAGGATTCGATAATTACAAAAGGTTAAACCCAGTTAACAGTATTGTGGTCTGTCAAGGGACAGTCTAAACTTTTTATTGTTTTTGTGTCTAACATTTTAGAAAAAAAATTCTTTTGAATGTTCTTATTCTACTCTTAAAATCATGTTTTATTACAAAGATAAGCATCCACAGAACATCTTTAATATATGGAGGTGGACGTTAACGTAGTGAATCTAGTAAAAAAAACAACTTATGAGACTGCTTTGGAAGAGAGAGCCGAAACTTTCTGTAAAAAGCCGAAAGTTTCACGGCTGTTTCGGCCAAATCGCCGAAGAAAAAATTTCCTAGCAACATCCCTGTTTAGATATATGTTTGACTTGGCTGCTGCTGTATTGTGATTTTTTGTGAATATGTTGCACACCCCTCCCCCCCCAACCCTTCTGAGGGGATTAGTCTCTATATTGAATAATTCGTATTTGTATTCTCTCTTCCCCCTTATTTTCTTAAGGTTTGTTCTTTACTAGTTTAGTATTTATAATATACATTTTTCTTTATTCGAACTGGACATAAGCAGCTTGCGTAATTGAAGCTGTACTGTGACGATGCGTGCGTTTTAATTTCCTTTAATGGCATGAGCGCGTGCCTACGTCCAACAAGTCACCCCGGGTGGATAATCTTCTAGTTGAACTGGTTGCCTACCCGCACCCGAAAATCTAATTGATGACCTCGTGCCCTGACAACGAGCCACCAGGTAGCGGCAGAGACAGACCCACAAGGGTCACCAGCCAATCCGATTCAATATCCGGTACCAGAGGGGATGATCGTTTTGGCAAGTTCTCAAGAAGAAACGATGTTTGAAACGGACGTGAATTCTTTCAAAAAGTCAAAGTATGACTTAATATTTTAAAATAAAATCAGATAAATAAAATAACTTGTACAAGGCAGACTCTAAGTACACATCCTGCTTTATTTAAAAAAAATTGTTTACCTGGCTTCATTGGGAATTCACATGGACCACATAATTTAACATGAGGATTTCCTGAGAGCCCCCATCTCTCCCCCCCTACCCCCCATTTTTTGCATTGGAGGTCATGTGTCACTAAAAGATAAAGGCCAGCTTATTGAGAGCGGTGCTTATCTCCTCTCCCTCGCTGCTTTACCTTCCCCGGTTCTGAAACAGACCCAGGTACCCGTACACAGCTGGATGAACTGAGGTGTGTCGTTCACTTGTTTCAATATTTCCGTTTGTTTGTCGTTTGGTGGTTGCCTTCCATGCATAGTCACCCATCCAAGTACTAACCCTTCCCGACGTTGCTTAAAACGAAACATAGCTAGCGTGTGCCCAAACCACTATATATATAGTTTGCTCAAATGGCCTATTTTGACTTGCATCATTGGGATTGCAAACTGGCAAGCTGCTTAATGTCTGTGCTAGAGATTTCGCAAAAGTTTCCATAACACATTGTTAAAAGAAAGAGATTTCTCTTATATAGCGCACTTACAAGCTCAGAGAGCTTCTCAAGGCGCTGGCCTGTAATATCCTGCAATCACAAAATAGTTTGCTGAAGTCAGGATTCGAACCCACGTCGCCCAAGACGCACTCACACAAGTCGTGCGCTCTGACCACTGAGCTATCCCTGCCGCCCTGTTATTTGGTAAAGACAATAATTACGACCATTCATCAGTGGTGTACAAACTGTTGACTGACAATCTTGCTGTCTGTCCTAGTGATGTCGCAAAAATTTATATTTTCTGTTCAGTTGGTTTTTTTTGGCCAAATTGAGTTTTTGCCAAAACAGACATCCACGAAAACGCTGATGTTTACAGCCCAGCAAGGGCCCACAACTCAGCGTGCCAGTTGACCGCAACAAGACCAGAATGCCCCACCAGGCGGATTAATTTCTCTCATTCCGCTGCAATAAAAGAGTGCGGCAGCAGAGCCGAGGGACACACAATAAAGAACCGATGACGACAAGGGACAGTGAATGAGACAGAGTCACCCAGAGAGAAAGTGAGAGAGAGAGAGAGAGAGAGAGGTTGGGTAGGGATGGGGGTGGGGGTGGTTGAGTTCAGTAAGGGCTGTAGAGGACACACACTGCAAGGGGAAGGATTAAGCAAAGAGATACGAGGTTGGGGTAGACAGCGTCTTAAGGAAAAGGCAGTGTATCAGGAAATGGACATCGGAGGTAAAACTACCGGGCAACTTGGTCATTCTGACCAATAGCAGTTTTCATTGAAGCCAATGGTTTAAAACAAATTGTATATAATTAATAGACTGATTAAAAAAGCACCGGGCACTGAGATACCGGTCGGTCCCGACAAAATGTCGAATGCATGGAACAGTTAAGATGCAATTTTACTTTCCCATCAACATTTCTAAATGTATGGTAAAATAAGTCATTTCTGAAAAGGAAAATTCATAATTACATTGATTAAACAGAGTTCAATGTATATATGTTTTTGTTTGTTTTTTCTCCCCACATAATTTTATGATATTAAAAGAAATCTTTAAAATGTCCCACATTTTTGTGACATAATCTTGAAAATGTGAAGGCGCCGATCCAAAATGTTTCATCCTCTTATCATTTATCATGTCCGGCTCTGTATCGAGTAGCAGTGATAACAGAGGTGGAGTCTTTGAAGAGAAAGAAAACAATGCAACAAAAGATAGCGAGATACTGTGCATTATGTAACTTCTTTGATGGCACAATTGGCTGAGTGGTTCATGGTGCAAGAGCGTCTTGGGCGACCAGGTTTCCTTTCCGACTCCAGCAACTCAATCTGTTATTATTTTTGGGCCATGCTGGATCTCGGTTGCCAGTGCCTTGAGAAGCATAAACGCACTACAGAAGAACGAGTCATTGTTTCCTGCTCGTACAAGGCGGGGTAATGGCGTATACTGGTTTGTGCACATTATAGAAATGTTTTGTTAATACGGCGTCGTGAATGTTAGTATTCTTCGTTGTAGATCTGCTGTGAGGGTCCATGTTTCGCAAGCATATAGGAAGATGGAGATTACAAGGGAGCGCAGCAGTCTTACCTTGGAATGTAGACTGATGGTCCTGTCTTTCCAAATTGGCTTCAACATTGCCAGGGCAGCAATTGTTTGTGCGATCCTGGAGAGGACTTCCTGTCGGGACCTATTGTCTGATACAATGGCTCCTAAATATTTAAAGCTATGCACTGTGTTGAGGGATTGGCTTTGGACTTTGATGTTCGTGTTGATGCCATTGGTGTTGTTGGTCATCATTTTGGTATTCTCTTATTTCCATTCCATACGCTCTGGAGGTGGTGTCAAGCCTCTGTACCAGCTGTTCAAGTTCTCTGTACCAGCTGTTCAAGTTCTCCAGCCAATCCATCAATGTCATCCGCAAAACGAAGGTTGGAGATGGCTCTTTCCCTTGTGCTGACTGTGCCTCCGTGATCTGCAAGGGCATCTGACATGATGCGCTCTAGGAAGATGTTGAAGAGTGTTGGAGAGAGTTGGCATCCCTGACCCACACCGATTGTTGTTCTGAACCAGTTTCCGATGGCGCTGTTGTGGAGGACTGCACTGGTAGCCTTGTCATACAGGCTTTTGATTACTTCAATAATTTTAGGGCTGATGTTGTACACTCTCATGGTTGCCCCACAGAGCTGCATGCCAGACTCGGTCAAACGCCTTTTTGAAGTCTCCGAACACATGGTATAGATATTTTTGCTGCTGTAAGTATTTCTCGCAGATTATTCTGAGGTTGAAAATCTGTTCGGTGGTACTTCGCCCTGCCCTGAATCCTGCTTGTTTTTCAGCTATGATTTCTTCAGCTTGGGGTTTCAATCTGTTGAGTATTATTTTCAGGAGGACCTTGCTGGGATGGCTGATGAGGCTGATGGTGCGGTAATTTTCACATTCCTGAAGGTTACCTTTTTAAGAAGAGTGATGACAAGCGACTGGGTCCATGGTCCACTGTGTTACAGTAGACTTCTGGGCATTTTCTACACCCAACACATAACCAACGACGAAGTTCGAAAGACCATCACACAAGCCATTGGACAACACGATGACCTGCTCACAGTGGTGGAAAACGGAAATTCCGATGGTATGGCCACGTCACCAGATTATCAGGTCTTGCAAAGACCATCCTGCAGGGCACAGTGCAAGGAGGTAGAAGAAGAGGGAGACCGAAAAAGAGGTGGGAGGACAACATTCGAGAATGGACTGGTTTGACACTGAGCGAAACAATCAGGGCTGCTGAGGACAGGGAAAGATGGAGTATGCTGGTTAAACGATCATCTGTGGTGCCCCTACGACCTCCGAGTTACGGGATAGGATATAGGATAGGATAGGAATGTTAGTACTTGTATGTTATGCATGACCCTATTTGAATGCAACCATTGAAGAACATACATGCCTGAAACTAGCGCACAACACACGCAACTCGCCCAGCTGTCAATGGCTTTGTTAAGAACTCGGGGAGGTAAGGCAGCGAGGGAGAGGGGATGGACATCGCCCTCATTAAAGCTGGCCCAGATAAAAGAGAGATATCACAGGCCTATCTCTTCTCCAACGACAGTAAGGTTACAGGAACATCTTTTTACCTTTGATCGAGGAGAACTAACGCAACTTGACACATTGACACTGAGTCAATGAGTGGTCCTGATTCGACTCTTTGCAATCTACTGGACCCTGTAAACAATGACTAACTGAGTGAGGAAAGTATCAGGAGGGACGAGGAGTCTCGATGACTTCAACGCTTTTGAACTTGGTCATGAATAAGTAATGGCGGGGACGTTGATCAAAGCCGGGTAGGAGAAGCAGAGGTGAGATTATACTTTCCCTTTGCCTTGGCGACATGATAACAATAAATTATTTCACTTATACATGCATTTCAACGGTCAACAAAATTACTAGTTCTAGCGAAATACACTTCAATACTGTACGAGTATTTCTTCCTATTTGCATTTTTTTTCTGTGCACTTGCAGTTACCTCAAGATGCACCGCAGATCACATTTCTTCCTGTTCGCATTATCAACGTATCATATAACCAAAGGAAAACATTTTTTTTGCACTTGCAGCTTGTTACGCCTGACAGGTTTATGCTCTGTCGCTCAAGAGCTATGCAACAGTGATATGTCCGTCAGCAACAAGACTATCACAAACAAGGAAGCATAGGAGCATGCCCTGAGCATTCCTTCTTAGCAAGAGTTGTGCGCTTTACAAGTGTAAAATGGATAAGTCTGGATTTAATTGGATAATAATTATACGCGTAAACAACAAATCTGTCGTAATGGAGACTTTGGTGATAAAGAATGTGAGGAGATATAATTATATGTATCACTTGCTGATCTTTTTCCTGGAGAAAAGTAGTCTTTGTGAAGTGAACGAGCTTAGTGACACCTCGCCTAAAATATATCTGCTTGTAAAAATAGTCAAACAAAACTTCAACCATATCCTCTCAGTATGTCAGCGCAGTAGCTGAGTTGAGAAATCCACAGTGAACACTTGCTGGACGAACGCACACGGTTGGGAGACTGAAGCATGAGCGCCGAGGACATACCAGCACGCAGCACCCACCTGGTCGACCGTGAGGGAATGGCCAGGAGATAAATACTCCATCTCGTAGCTGATCTTTGAAGGCATCTATATACTTGGAGCGCAAGTTCCGGGCAGTCTTAAAGACATGCTTTGGAACAGGACACTGGACTAATCAGTCCAAGAGGACAATGTAAGGTCAGAAGCCAAACAAAGCCTGCTAGACCACCACTGTCTACACAACATGAGTCCTGTGCATCACCCAGTCTAAGGCATGGTTCTTCTTTTTGAGAGTTGCTGCGGCATGGCAACGCACTTAAACAAACTGGAATGTAGTGTTAGCATGTCCGACATCTTCATTGTGCTAGGTTGAGGCTTATCATAATGTACATTAACATCGCCAAGCAAGACAGGGGCACCACTGAGAATGTTCACATGTTAAAGTAATCATAAAATTCGGAAGAGACCATGGAATCAAGCAGT
>CM072513.1:49527801-49599247 GCA_036898135.1 Oncomelania hupensis
GTTACTGCTCTGTTCACACAACAGTTTTTGTTACTGCTCTGTTCACACAACAGTTTTTGTTACTGCTCTGTTCACACAACAGTTTTTGTTACTGCTCTGTTCACACAACAGTTTTTGTTACTGCTCTGTTCACACAACAGTTTACGAATTCCACGCCCGATTTGCACGTACTGCTGCATTACACCATTCATAATTACCATCTTTCTACTGGCGTAAGCGACAAAAGCGAGAGATCCAAATGAATAACAAGAAAATGATAGATTTGTGTATTTTAAAGAAAAATGGCGTATTAATGGCTGGGGTGGATTGGGGGTGGGATAGGGTGGAGGAAGGTAGTGGTGGGGGAGTGGGGTGAGTGAGAAATCAAGAGAGAGATGTAGATGAAGATGCCTCCATCGCCAAATCAAGATAGTACTGACAGAGTATTGGTTCATAATATTGATTTTTATTAAATTATGAAATATTATATTTTATATCTATTTCCTGTAGTATTTGTCTGTAAATAATATTTTAAAAAAAACCTGTTAGTTACGCTGTAGGGAAAACTGACAATATAATACATTTGTAGAGAGAAAAAGACTGAATTATACACATATTACGCTTTGAAATGTACGAAATAATCGATGAATAACCATTTACCACAGATGAAACTCCCTACTCACATTTTTCCTACCGGATGAAGGTACACGCATTTGTCTACGACTATTCAGGCAATATAAAAGTTGTTTACTGTACGTAATTCGTGTATTTGATTGTGTGTTGGTATATGGTAGACACAGGCACTTGTGACATTAGTTTCGTCCTTTAGCTTTAACAAAGTTCAACCAGCGTGCTTTATCGGAAATGTCGCATAATGCTAAAACAGATTCAAGTTTTGTTTGTTTGTTAATGCTAGGCTGTTTTTATGTATTGAGCACGAAATTATTGCATGCGCAGTATACACATTTCGGGATTATACTCCTATGTTCCCTATATACTTTGTGCACTTCATTCTTTGTGGCCACGACCATGTAGTAGACTACATTTTTTCTGCCTGAACTCAACAGGCAGGGCAGGTGCGCCGAGAATGCCTATGTAGGTGTCAGGCATCGTTTGATCTTTAATCAAATGAACCACCATCACCTGTGTTCGCTGCTCTGTGTCTGTTGCCCTGCAAGTGTTCTTTTAAATGAGAGATGACCTCCTCTATCCATCAAACATCAAACATGCTTGCAACATTTTACACACATACACAGCGCGCTCGCATACACACACATACACACACCACGCATACACACGTCGTACACACACACACGCACACACACAGGCCGCGCACACGCACACAGAACTTACCTCATCTTTTCCTACCCCATTCCGCTTAATTAATGTAAATATTGTGCTTCATCTGACCTCCAACATCGCGTACTCTTTCTCCATCTTTAAACACCCTTTTAAGCATAATTATTGTGCGTTTCAATGCAGTATAAAATCTGGCCTCATCCACCCTCTCCAACCATTTCGATTTATTTCCTGCCGTCATCCCATCATTGGCCTTCCACTGATTATCTGTCTGTACCATTGCTGTAAAAAGATCTAACCTCATTCTCCTTTACAGTACACTTACAAGAACACAGTAATGACTGCTTAATGGATACTTCAAACTTCAAACCAGGCTCAAGCCACTGCAACCACCGCATCTTAGTCATTTCAGAATAATCTCTGTTGTTGTTGTTGTTGTTGTTGTTGTTGTTGTTGTTGTTGTTTGTAGATTATAGTCACACGACACTTTCGCATATAGGTGACTACTGGACCGATTTATACTGACACCAGCGGGCCAGTTGTTGGTAAAGGGGAAAATAATATGATCACACGTTGACCAATCCAGGATTCGAACCAGCGACCTTTCGGTTACTAGCAAGACGCTCTGACCAACTGAGCTACCCGGCCCCACATGATCTCTGTCCTCATTTCACCCCTTTTTATAGAATGTTACAACGAACGACTAACTTGTATGTACTACAGAACCGCACAAGGACACATTGGGTTTAAATGTAAACTTTAAAAACGTGAGTGAATTTAAAATTTCAACTTTCAAATCAAGCATAGACCAAGAAACCTTAAGCATGACAATGATGCACACACCACGATGTATATGACCGAAAGGCGCAGTTCATGTTCAGACCAAGTTAAAACTAACAAGGGCAATTTCCGTTGTACAAACTGTGCCGCTCACATGTACTTTGAACAAAGATACAATACCTAGTGTCTGCTAGATGAGGAAATGCTGAACCTTGACATGCTGTACTCCGAGGTTAGTTAGTGAAGTTCTTGCGCCTTCCTTCGAGTAGGCAGTAGATCTACTAGTTTAGTATGAGACTACAGAAAACAGAGACTTAAAAAGAAAAAAAAAGATTTAAAAGTTAAAAAAATGAAACTTTAGGAAGGGCTGGTGAATATTTACGAAAACCGACTACAGCAATAATAACAATAGAATTAAAAAGATGAGTATTAATTTGAAATACGCTATCGGACGCATTGTGCCTATTTTTTATTTTCAACCGTCCACCATTTCCCTTTCACAGACACGCACACACTCACACACACACGCACACACACACACACACACCCACACGCACACACACACACACCCACACACACACACACACACACACACACACACACACACACAATGGACATGCCACTCAAAACAGCATTCACCAAACTACATGAAAATAATCGATTAATAACAATAATACACAATCAAACTACTTACCGTTGCAGTAGCTTAAGCAGTATTTATTGTGATTATTGAATTCTTCTTCTATAGCGCCTTACCAGCTCAAAGAGCTGCTCATGAAAGCACGATCTAACTCAAGCCGCAAACACCAGCCCCATCATGTCGTGTCAGGCTGTTATATTAGTATAAGCTGCAATAGAAGTTAAAGCCCAGAAAATTGATAGTTCTTATACAACGCGCTTACCAGTAGTTGGTATGAAGCGAATACTCGCGAGTACACACGGGTACAGGCGAAAATAGGCGATGAGTTCCTTTGCCCAAGGCAAAAACAAAGCAATCCGTCACGTGACTTTGGCGAGTTGGAAAAATATATACTTTTTTGCGAGTACATCATGGCCGCCAACATTGAGGACTTATCTTCCTTTCGATTTTAGCCTATGATCTCTTAATGCGCAGGCGCGGAACGTCCTATTTTCCCCAACGTTGCTTTGTGAGTACTTGCTTACGAAACAACGCGAGTTAAGCCACTCGCTGCAAAACAACTCGCCACTGCTTAGAGCTGTTCCACTAAGCGCTGATCACCGATATCCTGTAGGCGGTGTATATAGATTGCTCAAATCAGAATTGAACCCACGTCACCCCAAAACAAAGATTTACCGTTTTCAGTCATGGATCACTAAACTACTTATTAACGTTCTTATACAATGATACATTTCTCAATGAGCTTTTATTATTCTGAAGGGACTTGTACGTTGTCTTGAGAAATTGCGTTTCTAGAGTAAGTTGCGGAGATTTTGCCCAACTTTCAACGCTGTATCGTTGACAGCTGCAGCAATAGTAGCAAGTCAGGAAGTTTATCGTCAACATCTTGCTGCATTATACATTATTCGCTCCCCTCTTCTCTGGGCACTTCACAGATTGCTTGGTACATGGTGCAGCCGATCAAAATGCAATGTCTTGTGTATCTCTTTCTTCGTCCCTTGATGGGGATGGATCGAGAGACTGTGTCGTGAGTGTGGGCGGTCGGTAGAAGTGAGTGAGCGTGCCGTCAGCGTGGAATTGAGCCATGCGGCTACATCATCATCATCATCATCATCATCATCATCATCATCATCATCATCATCATCATCATCATCATCATCATCATCATCATCATCATCATCATCGTCGTCGTCGTCGTCGTCATCATCATAATCATCGTCATTCTTATCGCCATCATCAGCATCAGCAGCATTATCAAAATATAATAGTAAGAAAAAGTTTTTTAAAGATGGATTTAGAGGTAAAGGGTAGTGGAGAATGAGGGGGTGAAACTTGTCATCATTAGCTAAGTGTTTTCAATTCAATTTTTATTTCTGATCCTTGAAATACAATGTTTTTTGTTTTGTTTGTTGTTCTTTAAAAAAAAATCTTTAAAAAGGGGATTGATTGACTGTAAAAGCTCCAGTGGGTACAGTAAAATTACCAATACATTTACCAATAATAAAAACAATGTTGCTTAAAATGGGCTAATTTAATGGGCATCGCTTGGGAAGTAACCCAACAAACAAAGACTTGTGGGATCGGCACAAGCGTTAGTACTGCGATCTCTTATTTTTAATGCGGGATTGCTCAAATGTGTCGTGCCGAATCCATATAGGCGGGCGTTTCCGTCGAACACATGCAGATAATAAACACTACGACACTACTGCTTTTGAAAAGGTGGAAAGGAGTTAAATGATACTACAACTAGTTTAACATAAAGTAACACAATGAAAAAGTGGCTAGTTGTAACTGTCACCAGTATAGGTAGCATTTGTAAGTTATACTTGCCGATCTCGTGTAATACAGACTACAGAATGTATTCAGACAAATAACAACATACATTGCATATTGGACATTGCCACGATGTTGGTAAACAGTCACACACATATACACACTCCGCACCACTTCGATTGAAAGATTTTCTTTACACAGTTGCAGCATTACGAGCATTGGACATTTCAAGTATCCAAAATGGACATGTGTAAAATACTATATCATAGACAAGCTTTGACAACATCTAATACACACACACACATACACATACACACACAAACACAAGTGCGCTGTTAGTTCTATATCAATCTTTTAGATGCCATAGCGAATAATGCACTGCAATGTAGCGAGAAGCTTCGACGGTCCTTGGTCAATAATTTCTTCAATAAATGGGCTAAACACTTCGGATTATCATCCAATGTGGTCAAAGGAATCAAGAGACCAGAAAACGATAAAACCACTCCGATAATTCTCAAGGCAGTAGTACACGACACGTTTTTGCGTCACGTCGTTTTACGGGACCCTTTCTGGAATGTCGTTATCGGAAGAGCTATCACGCAATGAGTCCTCGAATGAGCTGTAAAACGACAGCACAATGAATCCTGAAGTCAGATGCATGTAGCAGTGCTATACATATAACATTGTTCTTATAATTTATAGACTATCGCTTTACCACCTCAAAGAGGTATCCTAGGCCTGTGACTCCTTCTCAAAACGCGCTGTAAACGATAAGGTTCCCCCCTCTTCCTTCCCATGTTTAGGCCCAGACTTCTTGATGTTTCAGCCTATGCATCGCAGATGGGAATCTACTGCGGATGCATATCTAGACCATGGTAAGGATCAGCTTGGAATACGCGATCCTGGCAGAGTTACAAATCACCACAAGTTTTGGTTGCTGTAAGTGCAATGATTAGTTTTACCAACCTCCAAACTCCACTCATTCTGATTTTCAGACATTAAAGAACTTTCTACTCGACTTGTGAGCAGAAGGTGCTCGAAGGACAAATCGACCTTTTCCCCCATCCTTTGGTTCCCTCTATTTAAAGGCGCTTTATTCTTCAGGCAGTGTTGAAGAACACAGATGAATCTTGCCACATGAACTTGTGCACTTTTCAATCAAACTATAGCTTTAATTGCACATTGCACATGTGTGCAATTATTCCTTGCTTCTCGTTATTGTATATAATAATAATGATGATGAGATACATTTTAGGTCTGATCTGATTTTTTCAAAACGTGCACAGAAAATACCATTCTTAGAATCAATAGCAACTTTTACAAAAGATTTAATTGATGATTTATCTAATGACATAAAATCTTTTCCTAAAAATATTATTTCTCCAACACCTATGTGGGAGCTTGAAACTGCTCATTTTGACATACATTATAGTTTAGAAAAGAAGAATGAAAATGCAAATTTATTATCAAGTGATGTTCGTTGTCATTTGGAGAACAATTATTCTCAACACCTTCAAATCTATACTGATGGATCGGTTTTAGAGACAGGAGAAGCTGGAGCAGGCTATGTAATTCCAGCTCTAAAATTGCAAAAATGTTTCTCTTTGAGTTTAAATACTTCTATTTTTGCTTGTGAACTTATCGCAATCCTTATGGCATTAACTAAAATTTCAGATCTTTGCTTAAACGCATTTCAAGTTGTTGTATGTGTTGATTCGATGTCAGTTTTAGATGCTTTACAATCTTATGGTCATACTGAACGGCATGAAATTATTTTAGAAATTCAACATTTAGTCCACAATCTCATTATTAATGGTACAAAGGTAAGCTTCTGTTGGCTACCTTCACATTGTGGTTTTCTGTTTAATGATAGTGCGGACAAAGCAGCAAAGAAAGGAGCTAAAAATATCAATGCTCAGAGTATTCAACTCAAAATATCCCCTAAGGAAATTAAATGTATGATCGAAGAGAGGTCAACGAAACATGTTGTATTTAATACACTTTTTCTTGTAGACTGTAGACTTTCGAGAACAGTTTTTACTATGGCTAACAGAATAATGTTGAATGCCATAAAAACAAAGTATTGTCCAGATGTCCATTGTGTATGCAATGAGACGTTTTCATTATATCATTTACTTTTTGGTTGCCGTCATTTTCTGCCTCTAATAGCTGTGCATCTGCATGACATAAAAACTTTAGATGATATTAATTTTCATCAAAGTGCATTGTTAGCAAAACTTTTGATGGATTCTCCTGTGGCTAGATTTGTGTAAATAATTTTATTTTATTTTATTTTATTTTTATTATTATTATTTTTATTATTATTATTTTTTTATTTATTTATTTATTTATTTTTTTATTTATTTATTTTTTATTTATTTATTTTTTTATTTTTTTCCCCCCGTCTTATCATCTTTGGTGGAAAAGACGTAAATAAAACAACCAACCAACCAACCTTCTCGTTATTGTTTTGTTGATCGTTTGTTGGATTTTATTTTTTATTTTATCATAATTTTAACCATTTTACCCAGTGTGGGCGATTTTAAGTCAGTATGACTTTTATCCATTTTATTTATGCTATATGGACATGATGGGTGTTGGCTCATCTGTCCTCTTAGTTGTACGTAGTAGGCGTACTAGAATTTTTGATTATTGGTTTGTTGGAGGTGGCTTTTACGAACTTTTATCTCTTTTATTAAGATGCATGGTCGTTGGCGGGGTGGAGGTTTCTCCCCCCCCCACCCCCCACCCCCGTCGGTTGCCCTGGCATCCCTATTGTATTTGGTGTTGGGCTATAGCAGCTCTCACCAGGACTTAATGTTAGTCATGCTTTTACCCATTACTGTTAAAATTTTATCATTTGATATTGGCATGATGGACTTTGGTCCACTTGCCCCTTACTTGTACGCTTTATGCGTATTATAATCTGTTAGATCCCATTTGTCATAAGGGATAGTTTTACTATAACCTTTTACAATTCCTTTTGTATGATGCACGGTCGCTGGCGGGGCGGAGGCTTCCCCTCCCTGTCAGTTGCCTTGGTATCCCTCTTTGTGTGTGGTGCTGGGCCCCACGAGCTCTCACCAGGTACCTGCGTATGTACTATGAACGTGCTGGTTCTCTGGACCTCCTTTTAATATGGTTTTAATTAATGTGTGGGGCACACTTAGCTACGGCTTGCTTGCCCTTTTTATCTTTTTATTACTTTTCTTAAATTAGGGGCTTTATGGGTTCTGCCCATCTGCCCTTTTTATCCTTACGCCATATAAGCGTTTTTATAATCTTTATGTAATTTGTTGTTGTATGAATGATGTCTGTAATCCATGTTTTTAAACTTAATCAAGTGATTTTAGTTAGGTCCCATATATGCGCAAGTGTCCGGGGACTATAATCTAATAAACGAAACGAACGATAGCTTTAAATTGCAATGCACTGCGTGACCCAAACGAGGTGTTCGCGTTGCTAAGCCCTAATAAGGCTGACAGCTTACAGTGGATCATAGATCTAAACCGTGGTTCTATGAGATTTGAACCCGTGTTTCTATGAGATTTGAACCTTGGTTATATTTCCTTTGAAGGCAATCCCTAGGCAGAGCTAAAGCATGCAGACTGGTGTCCTTAGGGTAAAAAGACACGTATCAACGATGGGGCGAGGAGCGATAGCCAACAATCTCAACTTTGATTCGTGCCCCGCTGTCCTCAAACAAAGGAGAGTTCAGAATTCCCCAAGTCGGTTTTTAAAGTTTTGAAGAGGGTGCTCATCGTGGCTCGCCAGTACTTTAACCCACTTTATCCCCTCATCGCCATTGTCGTTGATATGCGTGTTTCTGCCTTAATCGTCGCGTCTTTAAATGCCCGGTGTAACAGGCCGGAATATACCCCTGGCTACTTTATACCCTGGGTATAATGTAGCCTAGGCGGGTTTAACCCCCTGGGTATAGATCAGCCTAGGCCAGGTCATACCCCTCGCGCCCGGAATATACCCCCACCTAAAGAGATTTCACTCAAGGGGTTTGTTGTACATGACCGTTTGCGTGACCAACTCTCAGGTAACAGCCTTTTGCTTGCGTGTAAAAGAAAAAAAAACTGAGTGAACTCAGCTAACAGCCTTTATCTTGCGTGTAAAAAAACAAAAAAACAAAAAAAAACACTAAAAACCCCTATCTATCTATCTGTCTGTCTATCTATCTATCTATCTATCTATCTATCTATCTATCTATCTATCTATCTATCTATCTATCTATCTATCTATCTATCTATCTATCTATCTATCTATCTATCTATCTATCTATCTATCTATCTATCTATCTATCTATCTATCTATCTATCTATCTATCTATCTATCTATCTATCTATCTATCTATCTATCTATCTATCTATCTATCTATCTATCTATCTATCTATCTATCTATCTATCTATCTATCTATCTATCTATCTATCTATCTATCTATCTATCTATCTATCTATCTATCTATCTATCTATCTATCTATCTATCTATCTATCTATCTATCTATCTATCTATCTATCTATCTATCTATCTATCTATCTATCTATCTATCTATCTATCTATCTATCTATCTATCTATCTATCTATCTATCTATCTATCTATCTATCTGAGTGCATCAGAACAATTACAACACATAAATTAAAGAGTAACGTGAAGGATAAGGTCTTCCGTAGTGGGGGGGTTATAATGGGCAGGAGAGGGTTAAACGAGCCTAGGCCAGATAATACCCAGGTGTATAGTTTGGGCTAGGCCAGTTTATACGGGGGCATAGTCTGGGCTAGGCCAGTTTATACCCTGGGTATACTTGAGGCGGGGTATAATCTGGCCTGCTACACCGGTCACACTTGTGTTGCGCACCCGGCCACACTTGTGTTATGCTTATGAATTCCTTATGTATTTCCTTGCGTACTGGCTAATGTAAAATTTCACAAGGATATCACATGTTTGATTTCTTCTGCATAAATACATAAGCCGAGCTTACGAGGACCAATCAGAAGCGAGAGTGTGACGTCACGAGTTTAGAGGTCAACCTAAACCCCTCCCACACGCATGAATACACGCAACAAATGTTGTCTGCTACACACCACTTGGCAAGCTAAGGCAGTTGAATTCACTTGTTGGGTGTCGATCTTATTAAAGTTGTTTCATATTATATTCAAATCATTGAAGAGAACATTACATCGTCATGAAAAGTGCCTTTTTGTAGTGAAATTACACAGCTACACACGTTTATAAATTCGAACCGGACCGTTAAAACCATGGCGTTATTATATCCGACCCAATGTATAAGCTGATAAAACGTAAGCCAAATGTGGCCACTAAAGGTGGCCTCCCGTCACAATTCCGGTCAATAAAAAATCTCATAACCCAATACAAAAGCCGTAAAACGTAAGCCAAATGTGGCCACTACTTTGTACAGCCTCCCTGCGGACTACTTTCGTGGCGATATGTTGGAAAACAAGTTTCCTAGGGTGCGTTTTGATTGCCAGATTACGCAATTGTTGTTTCAAAAACATTGCTTCAGTTGATAACCCCACAGGCCAATCTTGTAAGACTGCATCAGCAAATACTTTTCCCAAACTCTCAATCTCAATCTCTCTAGAACCCCCGTTTGGGGTGCCGGGGGTTTCAGTATAAATAGTATAACCACTTTCTGGAAATTTAGTGCTTTAAATTCCCACTGTCGCTGTCTTTCTCATTTGCTCTTTCTCATTCCTGCTCTTTTCTATCAATCTGCTATACTATCGTCTTCTTCGCTAGACCAGTCTCCTACCTTTTTTCTTGAAAACTCTTCCGGGACAAGACTCCTTGTTTGTGTATGAGGTCTGTTGGGTCAGCTTGGGAATATTGGACGCTTTCTGCCAGGTGGTCACTAGGGCTTCCTATGATGTTATTATTTAGCAATGTAGGCATTTTATATGTATGTGTTTTATTGATAATTTATAATGATGTTTGTATTCTATTTTGTTTTTGTAAACGGGGGTTCGATAAGTTGGGGTGAAGCCTCAGCCGTCCCCTGCGTGGGATGTCTTTATTGTAAAGTGACTGGCTGGTGGAGAGCTTTCGGTTTTACCACTAGGGTTGTTTCAGCAGATCTTTTATGCGGATCGGGGGTTGTCCGGTCCTGATTTGGCTCGGAAGAGTCCGCTGCACCTAAAGCAATAATAATGTAATGTAATGTAATGTAATCTCTCTAGATTCAAGGCTAAGGCTGGTGTTTAGGGGTGGGTGGGTGGGTACATCACTGGAGCCGTTGTAATGGAATGCTTTCATACTCATTCCCAAACCCCTCGTTCCTCTCCCCCCCCTTCTCCCATCTTTCCCTTTAGAATGAGTCTCAGGAGGAATACCTCAAACTTGACTTCTTGGACACTCGTTCTTCCCTCACTCCCTTTCTTACACTGACCCCCAACCACCCACCCACACCAAAATGCACCCCCCCCACCCCGCCTCTACAATTAATAAAAGTAGAACTTTTATTTCACGATCGCGAACTCCATCAGTGTTTCATTACACCTCTGATTTGAGTGCAGACCCATCCATAGGATAGTTTAACAAATAATTTACGGGGTACACAATTACTCGGAAGGCTTAAGAGACAAATGGCCCGTAGTAGTGGGTACTGTTTAGCAGATGGCAGGCTTTCATTGGTGCCAGTGAAGAAGGCAGGGGATCGTAGGTCCTTGTTGTGTCTGGTTTCTTTCTTCTGTGCAATATCAAGCCACATGATGCAGTCAACTGTGTAATAATGCCTGCTTCCTCTTCACCGTTCGCTTCACTGGACCCCTGGTCAAAGCGGCGTTTGATGAAACATCTGTTATATACTCACGGTACTATGCTTTGCCTGTAGAGTCACTATGATCATCGTCGTCTCTCCTTCAACAGTTGATATTGATAGGGTGCTCTTGTTGTTGGTTGTTTGCTTGATTGTTATTGTTATTGCTATTGCTGCTGTCTTTGTTGCTGCTCTCATTATGTTCTGCTCTGGGAGCGTAGTTGGCTCAGTGGTGTACGCAGTGAACTCTAACGTCAGGCGATAACATTTGCAGCCTGGACCGGCAGTGGTTCAAACACCGTTGACGGCCTGGAGTAAAATAAATAAATAAATAAATAAATAAATAAATAAATAAATAAATAAATAAATAAATAAATAAATAATAATAATAATAATAATAATAATAATAATAATAATAATAATAATAATAATAATAATAATAATAAATTAAATAATCATTACCCTGAGACACTGCGCCCCTACTCCTTCGGATGAGAGTATAAACCGAGGTCTAGTCTGTGCACGCACGCATTCTATGGCATGGACTTTAAACATCCTCACGCTCATGTCCTATTGGACGGACGCCTTGGGCTGCAAAAGCGCTATATAAAAGTGATACAATTATTACTCTTGATCACACTGGGGCCGGGTAGCTCAGTTGGTAAGAGCGTCTTGCTAGTAACCGAAAGGTCGCTGGTTCGAATCCCGGATTGGTCAACGTGTGATCATATTATTTTCCCCTTTACCAACAACTGGCCCGCTGGTGTCAGTATAAATCGGTCCAGTAGTCACCTATATGCGAAAGTGTCGTGTGACTATAATCTACATACAAACATACAAACAAACTCTTGACCATTGTCCATTTCTATTGAGTGCGTGCTACTACACGTGCCCAATCCTTCTAGGCTGATTCCAAGAATATTCAGAATCAGCCCAACAATCAGCACCCGCACCCGTTGTAGAGAATTACGAGACATTAACAGTTTATCGAAAATTTGAAGAGAGTCTACAAATATGTGATTTCATGGGACCGATTTGGTGAAACTTTTACCTTGATTTTGTTACATCAGCCATTTTGTTATTATATATGATTTGCCTTCCAGTTTATGTGTGTGTGTGTGTGTGTATGTGAATGCGCGCGCGCGTGTGTGTGTGTGTGTGCTTGTGTGTGTGTGTGTGTGTGTGCGTGTGTGTGTGTGTGTGAGTGAGTGCTTTGTTTTGCTTCAATAAGAGTGAATAATTATAGTTGTGTTTTAGATTATACAGCGTGCAATGTGTAAACCATACATATCATTTTTGTAGGGCTATAATATTTCAAATGGAACGATTTTAGTGAGGTTTTGAAAAGGATATTTTAATAGTTGAGCCTTCAAATTTAGCCTAATATGCTGCACAGCGTTTGAATTTTTCAACGTTTTTCGTTAGACAAGGAAATGTATATATCCTTCATAGTCTAATAAAAATAATTACTTAAATTTTCTAACAAAGAACACTATGCGTGCATCTAATATAAAAACACCTGTCAGATACATCAGTATTGTTCCCAAACAAACCTTTCAACGTGTTAATGTGTATTTTGCCAAATAGTTTCAATCATTGTATATATACCTTGTATAATGTTAGCATCCCAACTTCACTGCTCGGTGAGTAGATCAGAGAAAAATGTATTTATATAGTCACATAATCACATTTTGTAAAGAACATTGCTATAGGAAAGGATCTATGCGTTAGGGTTTGTTCCGGTCCACCAAAGACGATGGAGAGATTACAAGAAGTGTCGCGCGCTGTCTCAAAGTAGTCAGAAAGCGACCTGACCAACAACAGCAGCATTTAAGTTTTATGCCAGGTATTTTGTTGGGTAAAAAACCAGGTACAGCTTTTGGCGGTTGATGATAGCTTTGTTTCCGTTTTTCTTCCATTTCCTCCATTGCGTATTGGCATAATATACTTTAAAATAATCAATTTTTCACTCACACTGTATCATTCTCATCATCATTCTCATCCTCATGCATCATCATCCCCTCTCTCTACCACTGCTCATCCTCATCCTCTTCCTCCCCCTCCTCCTCCTCCTCATCATCATCATCGTTGTCGTGGTCGTCGGTATTATTATTATTATTATTATTATTATTATTATTATTATTATTATTATTATTATCATCATCATCAGCAGCAGCAGCAGCAGCAGCAACAGCAGCAGCAGCAGCGGCAGAAGAAGAACATCAGCCATTTGCTTTAACCCTGCTGTGTTTCCCCGGCCAGCTTTGGGTAACCAGTCAAAACGCCAGACAGCTTCTTATTGGTTGATGCCGCTGCGTGAAAATCTTGTTTGCGGTAAGAAGTTGAGAATCTTGTATCATGTATCAAAACAAAGAGTGGGATATGATACTATATAATAAAGATTATATCCCAGATACTTTACGATACTATACAGGGTGTTCCAAAAGTCTTGGGCACATTTTGACATTAAATATTTTCGAAACTATTAAGGATACAAAAACGCATCTGGTAAATTCAGAAAGGTGGACATCTCAATTTTTACATGGAATGTTCAAAGATGTTCAGTGTGAGCACCATTGGTCACACGACACACATCAAGCCGATAGTCAAATTCCTGCCAAACGCGTCCCAGCATTTTCTGGTTGAGTGAACGCCATTAATGGGTCTGAAAAGAAATAAAAAAATCAACAGCTTTACAAAAAACTTAATGTAATTAGCTTTAAAATGGCACAACTTTTATCTGAGATATGGGGACTTCAAATGTGCCCAAGACTTTTGTAACACCCTGTATAATTATAAAGATTATATCCGAGATACTATAATTAACTCCACTTTGATCTCTTTAGGCTAGACAACTTACTTCCTGTATGTTACCTACAAACACAACAACAACAACAACAACAACCTACAACAACTGTTTTAATCTCCCCAGTTGAATATGAAATGTTTTTATTTTAAAGGGAGTCTGAGGGTATCTTTTCAAACTTTCACACTGGATATTATGATCATAGAACATTTTACTAATCCACATTTTTGCGGCGAAGGCTATCTCAGGGACGTGTAAACAGTTTGAAACAGTCATAGGGTCCCCTGATAACGCCACTTAGCAGAGTGGGTTCTTATCCAGAGATTGAGCGTAGATTAAGACCACTGGCACAGCATTGTTTCTATGTTTTTATTCTGGACCATATAAACATTGATTAACTATTAATCAATGCTCGAGCGTCGCTAATCCAGAGCAACGCATTGAGATTTGTTGGTCACGCACCGTTGCGTTTTGTTTGTATTTCGCACGTGCCGTATTCTGAGGAAGTAAAGCAATTAATTCCTGCTAATAGCAGATGATCTTTTGAAAGCTCGTCCAGGAATCAAATTTCTCAAATATTAGAGACAGAAAATGTGTGACTAGCCTACGTAAAATAATTTTAATAAGCAAATAGTAATCTCTTAGGAGAATTATAGGACATTTTTATCTTCACAATTTTGATATAGACCTCAGACTCACTTTAAATATTACACACACACACACATACACACACACACTCACACACACACGCTCACACACACGCACGCACACACACACACACACACATATACATACATTAAATTGTTGTGAGGATCGGATCAGCGGCAGCAGCGCAAGATCAGTTTCAAAAACTGCGAAAAGGGACGATGAAAACAATGTCCCATCGACACATACCGATTGTATCATGTCACTATAAGAATGCTTATCTGCACAATTGCTATCGTTGGTTTACATGTAAGACGATCACAGCATCACAGCCAAGTGCGGCAGTTTTGCTCCATCAAGCATCATTATCCAGATTAGTGCACCATGCCGTAACGTCCGGCGGTAGGGTGGTAATTTGTGTTCACTGGAAGCAAGACTGAAATAACATCAATGCTACTGCCACCTCCTCCGCTTTCTTATATCTAGTCTCATTTTTCCACACACACACAGACACATACACATAGATACATACATATATACATACATACACACATAAATACATACATACATACATACATACATACATACATACATACATACATAGGCTTACATACATAGGCCTACATACATACATATGTACGTACTTACATACATACATGTACATACATACATACATACGTACGTACATACATACATACATACATACATACATACATACATACATACATACATACATACATACATACATACATACATACATACATACGAGCACAGTTTAACACGCAATCAGACAGAATAGCAGGAGTGGAGGTAAAACAACTAAAACGGCACCTCCACCGCCATCACCACCACCCACCGCCACTAACAACAACCACGAAAGCCAAAGAGAGAGGCGGAGAAATCGTTGAGGTTGTATCAAGCAGCGAGAGTGAAATATTCAGCAGTAAGATTGTGTGGCTTAGATACCACGGGAAACTCATCTTAAACCGGACTCCGTCCCAGATTATCTCAACGTCTCTGGAGATAAACGTGGATCCGACCCGGGACGAAATCAACCCGGTGTTCCTTTAGGTCCGTTTGTTTCCCCAATTCTAAATCTGTGTTCTCCAAATCTATATTTTAAGTCTTTTCAGCTCTATAGGTCTCCAAGTCTGGGCATCTTATATCTTAACACCACACCCAACCCCCTCACCAGGTTTTTCAGAGATATATATAGACCTGGGGGGTAGGGGAACATAATACTGGAGGAATATAGAACTGGGAAAACAGACCTGGGGAAACATAGTCGTGCTCCTTGAACTACTTGGGAATCGCTGATTCCTGGACATTAAATATTTGCAATGCTCGGTTCCAAGTGCAATCTGGGACTAAAAAATCTCCCAGTGGATGGAGAAGTGGCGTAAACATTTCAGCTGTTTTCGTCCTAATTCCTACAAAGATAATGGTGCTCCTTCCAAGTGAACATCATCGTCGTCGTCGTCGTCGTTGTCATCATCATCATCATCATCATCATCATCATCATCATCATCATCATCATCATCATCATCATCATCATCATCATCATCACCATTAATCTTCAGTCAAACGTGCTTTTTTACTGCTTGATATCCTAACGGTTGCAGCTGTATATACTGTCTTGAAGTCTTATGTATGTAGACTTCAAGAAAGCGTTTGACCGAGTCTGGCATGCAGCTCTGTGAGCAACCATGAAAGTGTACAACATTAGCTCAACATTATTGAAGTCATAAAAAACCTGTATGACAAGGCTATCAGTGCAGTCCTCCACAATAGCGCCATCCGGAACTGGTTCAGAACAACAGTCGGCGTGCGTCAAGGATGCATACTCTCTCCAATACTCTTTAACATCTTTCTGGAACGCATCATGTCAAATGCCCTTGCAAATCACGAAGGCGCAGTCGGCATAGAAAGTAGAGCAATCTTCAACCTTCGTTTTGCGGATGACATTGATGGATTGGCTGGAGAGAAACAAGAACTTGAACAGCTGGTACAAAGGCTTGACACCACCTCCAGAGCTTATGGAATGGAAATAAGTGCAGAGAAGACCAAAATGATGACCAACAACACCAATGGCATCAACATGAACATCAAGGTCCTAGGCCAATCCCTCAACACAGTGCATAGCTTCAAATATTTAGGAGCAATTGTTTCAGGCAATGGGTCCCGACAGGAAGTCCCCTCCAAGTTCGCACAAACAACTGCTGCCCTGACAAGGTTGAAGCCCATTTGGAAAGACAGGATCATCAGTCTACATTCCAAGGTAAGGCTGGTGCGTTCCATTGTCATCTGCATCTTCCTATACGCTTGCGAAACATGGACCCTCACAGCAGAGCTGCTACGAAGAATACAAATCATGGAGATGAGATGCTACAGAAGACTTCTGGGCATTTCCTAAAACCAAAAACCAAAACCCAAAAACGAAGTCCGACAGACCATCACACAAGCCATTGGACAACACGATGTCATGCTCACAATGGTGAAGAAACGGAAATTCCGATGTTATGGCCATGTCACCAGAGCATCGGGCCTTGCAAAGATTATCCTGCAGGGCACGGTGCAAAGAGGCAGAAGAAGAGGAAGACAGAAAAAGAGGTGGGAAGACAACATTCAAGAATGGACTGGCTTGACAGAGTGAAGCCATGAGGGTAACTGAGGACAGAGAAAGATGGGGTACGCTGGTTAAACGATCATCTGTGATACCCCAACGACCTTCGAGTTACGGGATAGGATAGGATATGATAGCTATACTGTTTTAGCTCAGTATCTCCAGCTGTCCGAGTTAACAAATTATGTGCCACTGACATATTCAGTCTCTTTCTTCCATCGCTGTTGCCATTTCCCTCTTTAGGACAGAAATACACCCATCGATTGTCAAGCGATGAACCACCGTGAACAGCTAGCCTCAAATAGATATGCTTCCTAATTCCATTTAAACTCTTTTATTCCGCGCCGACCATCGTTAATCTTTGATTATTCTGTTTCTTGTATATTAAAAAGTCTTCAATGCCCGATGGGTAATACGTGTGCTTTAGCCCTTCTGGTTGAAAAACACAAACTTTCAAATGAGCAGGTCTTTCAATTCGGATGAGATGGAGGTGAGCCCCGATGAACATTCAGTTGAACCTTTTTTGAAAATGTTGAATTTAGAACGATGGTTTATTTTCTAACAGCGGCCACCTGGTCCCTAAAGATCAATGGATGGGAAGGAAAAACAGAGCCCACGTGTAATTAAGGTCTATCATCGCAGGAAGTGTGATGCGACAGTGGTTTCAACGAAGAAATATCGGTTTTGTTTTAGTATTACCTGTAGTAGTAATTCCAATCCGTGTGCGAGTCGGATACTAAGCAAAACCTTTTAGTTCGCTTCAAAAGAGCGCTGTTGTGTATTCACTCTGCACAGTGAATTGGAGCCAGGTGCATGTACCTTAAATCTTAAAGAGATCTTCAGAACTGAAAGAAGTCATTCTTTGTCAACGGTCGAGGAGATAAGCCTGGACTGCAAACTGTACACAAGCCGCCTCAAAATGGTTCAGCCGCAACGTTGGGTCCGTCATCTCTTTGTCAGTGTCTTAACAAGTTGAAGAAAACGGTGTGGGCATGGGATGGGGGGTGGGCTATAGAGGACATGAGAAATAAAGATGTGTGGTGAGCTTATTTATGTATGGGTGCATATGTGTTTGAGTGTGTTGATGCTGTGCGTGTGTGTGATTGTGTATAGCCTAGGTTTATGCTTAACATCTGTGTATGTAAATACGGATGGTGTGTGTGTGTGTGTGTGGGTGTGCGTGTGTGTGTATGAGTGTTTGTGGACAGTTTGTTTATCGGTGTCTGTTGATTTAATATATATATATATATATATATATATATATATATATATATATATATAGACATGAATTGTTCTTATGTGGGGCATTTTCCGTATTTTTGAGTTTATTGTGGGGCATGAAAAAATTGTGGGGCTTGTAAAACGCCCCACAATTTTAACCTGTTTACAATATTGCCGCGGGGTTGCTGATTACTGTCCTGTATAGATCTCACAACAACTTTTTATATAAAATTTTAACCAAAAAATAATTGGATTGCCTCCCTTGCTTCAAAACTTTTCAATCTGTCCGCAGGTGATTTTGCCATGGTGATTTTACTCTTCAATGTGAAAGGAGAGTTACCGTTCTTGATTGCAACGAGAATGGCCTCACGAAGATTCAGGGAGCCTGTGCTTAAACCGGTGAGTGGAAATTTGTTATACTAGTACAACACTAAGTTTGAACAAAATTGGTCGATGTAGTTGTTTATCTTTCAAAGCAAATTGTGTTTTTAACATGTCGGCGAAGGTTGCTCAGTGAAGCACCGGTGCGGTGGGTCGCTATTTTTCATTGAACTTATTTTACTAAGTCTAAGGGGTTTGGTCTAGGTGCATGAGTAAACGCGTGTTCAACTACGCATTGCATAATGTTACAGTCTTCTTCTTCTTCTTCTTCTTCTTCTTGGATTGTAGCACTACAATAACATTTTGATGACAAAGAAGACACCTTCGCCGATGTTTTCAACGCAACAAAAATCGTGATTTGTTTTGGGAAAGTGACATTTTTGCTACTACAGTACTAGACTACACGCAAAAAGCCGAGGCACTTTTTCGGTATATCTCTAAAACTCTAACAAGGTCTACGCCACAGTTCATACTTAAACGCCATTTAGATTATGTCTACTGCATTTCATTTTAACTCAAAAGGGCACAGTCGCTAAAGGCTTGTACATGTTTTGTAGGCCTACGTTTTGCTTGTCAATCGTGGCAGCCATTTTCGATGGTCAACTTTCAAACAATCATTTACACTCAATTTTCCACAGAAAATGTTTATTAGGGAATCCGATGACAGATGAATTATTCATTTCTGCTTTTATGCGGGTATCGTTTGGAATATTACTACATTTAATGTAAATCAAGCTCTTTTTCACTACCCTACCTAACAGGAAAATCGGCACACCGATTGGCTGAATGGCTTTTCCTAGCAGAAGTCTTGTTTGCGCTTTTTCACTATCGTACGCTTTATGATTAATCACAGAATTCTAAGTTTTTCTTTCAAAAGTTGATAATTGAATGGTGTTTAAAGATAAACTAGGCGTACAGTTTGTTAAATCTACAGAAATAAACCAAAAAGCTGTATCAGAACAGTAGATAATAGTGATATTTATTTAAAATTCCTTTTAATATAGGCCTACTCCCTACTGTACTGCGTTGCTAACATTGTTGTGTAAATAGACTATTAAAAAAAGTTTTTCTTTGCCTTTGGTTTATTGGTTTATTACAATGCTGTGACAAAAGGCTTTTTTAACTTACTGCTTTGGATTATTTTTATTTGATTAGACTAATTATTTCATTTATTTATGTAATTTTTTATTTCATTTTATTTATTTTATTTTATTTTATTTATTTTCTTTTTTTTTGGGGGGGGAGGTAGGAGGAGGGGGGTGTTGAATTTGTATCATTTTTTTTCCAGAAATCTAATAACTATATTAAATCAAAAAGTGAAAGAAGAATAGTTTCCAATGGTAAAAAGCCGAAGTTGCAGTGCATAATTTATTCTCGTTTGTCACTACCCTACGGTAAAAAAATGTATGTACTCTCCTCCCTCCCCCCTCCCTCCCGTCGCAAATTTGGAATACCCCCCCCCCCCCCCTCTGAAGGCCTTGATCCGGCCCTGGCTCATCAGAGAGAGAGAGGAGAAAGAGAGAGAGAGAGAGAGAGAGAGAGAGAGAGAGAGAGAGAATAGGGGGCCTAGTATAATGCAAAACGAACCACATCCTTGAGAGTAGATAATGATCTAGGCTTTGGAGACAGAGGAGATAGCACGCAAGAAGTAAAAATGTTAGTCCCCTGTACTTCTTACTAAAAGGGTAACACTGTATATATATATAATATAGGCCTAAATATAAAATTTCTTTTTTTTTTACTTTGTTTACACAGTGGATCGTACATGCAAAGTTCAGCAGTGGTTGAAGGGCAATCCAGCACAGACCTGTGATGAAACATCTATGGAATCGTTGGTAAGAAACATGTTGTCTAGGCTACTGTTGTCTGTTAAGTTACTTTCTTCTTCTTCTTCTTCTTCTTCTTCTTCTTCTTCTTCTTCTTCTTCTTCTTCTTCTTCTTCTTCTTCTTCTTCTTCTATCACCATCGTCAGCAGCAGAAGCAGCACCAGCAGCTTTATCTTCCTCCTCCTCCTTCTCCTTTTCCTCCTCCTCCTTATCATCATCATCATCAACAACATTATAATCATCATCTTTTTCTTCTTCTTCTTCTATCATCATCGTCAGCAGCAGGAGCTTTCTCTTCCCCCTCCTCCTCCTCCTCCTCCTACACCTCCTCATCATCATAATCATCACCATCTTCTTCATCTTCTTCTTCTTCTTCTTCTTCTTCTGAATCAGAAACTTTCAGATAACCATTTTTTACTAATCTATCAATAGGGATACATTGTCCTTGCTAAGAAAGCAATTACCAGGAAATCGATGCATGTATCTCCAAGAAAGAAAAAAAATTGTTCACGGCAATGACATTTAAATTTACATTGGCTTACTCTTGTGAAGGAAAACTACTTGCTACATGCCAAATTTTCTCCTGTTTTAACGCCCAGCAGACAAAAATTAGAGCTACTCTTTATTGTCTAACTTTAATGTGCATGTTTATACTTTATTTTTATTTTATTATTATTAATATTATTATTAATATTATTATTATTATTATTATTATTTTTTTTTTTTTTAATTTAGCCTCCTGATTGCTCAGACGATGAAAGGCTTGACTTTGAGTTCGACCCAGAATCAGAGTCGGAGGTGGAGTCGGTGATGGAGTTGGTGATGGCACATGACGGTAATTTTGTTAATATTCCTGAGAAATAATATTTTGGTAATTTTCCTGAAAGACTGTAAACAGTGGAATCTGCTGGACACACTTTAAGGGTTTTGTGTTTATTCAGTTGTGGTTTGTCTGGTTTGTTTCCACTAGATCATTAAGGCCATAGAAGTAAACTGGTCTAACTTGACTTTTTCTTGTTCAGAAAAACTACCTCCAAAGGTTTTGGAAAACGTATGTCGGGACACATTTTACATCATTTACTTCACTTACTTTAAAATGTGTCTGTGTGTGAATTGTAGACACTGACATGTATTTGGATAAATTATGATGTCATGCTATTGTTTTTCATATGTATGCTTCAGTTCATCGGTATGGTTATATTCCAAAAACTTGTACTATTAGTATTACCTTGGGTTGTTTTTTTAATGTGAATGAATGCTTCAGTTCCTCTGTATGTTTATGTCCTGAAAACTTTTCGTGTACTGTAAATTGTTCATGTATCCATTTATAAATGGGGCAAGGGCTAGATGTAAAGAAGCACCCCTGCTTACTCTTCACCCTGAGAATAAAAAGATTCTCTCTCTCTCTCTCTCTCTCTCTCTTCTATTTTCTTTCCATTTTTCCATTTTCCCTTCCTAAATTTGGGTGGTTTGCATCCAAGTGCAATACTAATTTTCTTATTTTTAAATTGTGTGTGTGTGTGTGTGTGTTTACAGGTGCTGCGGATTGGACGAGGAGAACTAACAGTGGTCAGGCGCCCAAGTTCTGTAGAAGATGCTAAACGTGAAAACTATCTTCCTTGTGTTCAATGTAAAGGGTGGAGTTTTGAAAACAATTTATCGCTACATTCAATCAATCATTTTATTGTCCGGTTTACCCTATAACCAATGTTTTATCTCATCTTATTCAATAATCTGTAGATATTTAGCAATCGTTACATATATAAAATTAAAACTTACAACAAACGAGGGGAAAATGATTTGGTAAAATGTGAATTTTTTGTTGCATTTTACCATGCCATATTTTGATATATTTTTTACTTTACAAGAATGCAAGTTTTTGTGTGCATGAAAATCGTTTCTTTTGTTTTACTTGAGTGGTAAGGGAGAAAGGTGTATAGGGAAGATGCACTTAAACAAAATACATAAAAATGTACATTGAAAGTACCCTTTTCAATACCTAAGGTGCAAGTAATTTTGTGCCTAAAATGCCTTAGATGTCACAGATTTTAACCTTTATTTAAAAAAAAATTTAACCCATGTAAATGCCAATTACCTAAAAAGAATATTTGGTATAATTATTTGTTTTGCATAATGATCTGCTGTAATAAAGTTTAAAGTGAAAATAAACATTCAGTAAAAGTTTTATTTAAAAAAATATCTCTCTCTCTCTCTCTCTCTCTCTCTCTCTCTTTCTCCCCCTCTCTCCCCCCCTCTCTCTCTCTGTCCTTCTTCTTCTCCTTTCTTCTTTTTCTTCTTCTTCTTCTTTTCAAGTTTTCTTTACCTTAGTTATTGAAAAAAAATCGGATTACTCATTTCATGTTTAGTTCGTTGCCAAATTTTCAGCCGATTCGGGTCAACATAATAATAAATGAAAAACAAACCGGGTTGGTGGGGGACATTTAAGGAAGAGAATAAGTATTCATAAGAAGACACTAAGTAGAAAGTAAAAAGAAAATAAATAAATAAACTCAGCCTTAATCCATACAATAAATTATAATAAAAACATTAATGATGGGGTTTAGAATGATTTCATTATGCATTCATTCACTTCTTCATTGATTTATGCAATCCTGCTTCGTTCATTCATTCTTTAATAGTTTACATTGTATCGAGAGCAGAGACATACACACATTAATTTGAATAAAAATGTAGCAGATGAAATATTTAATTTCCAATGATCAAAAAATGCATGAAACATTCATTCACACTGCAATTACACAACAATAAATTACTTTCTTCCTTTTCCCATTCACATAATAATAATTAATAATAATTTATTTCATTTAAACATTCTACGCCTTTCCCTCAGGAGAAGCTCAAAGCGCAGTTACAGCCAGCCTTAACTAAATAATCAAGGAACATAAAAGAATAAAAGCATCAAACACAATACCAAACACCACAGTATTAAAATATAGTCAAACACACCCACTCACTCTATGTCTCCCACGCATACACACACACACACACATACACACACACACACAACCACAACCACACACACAATAAAATACAAAAGCACAATAAAATTGTCTATCTCTATCACCACAGTATTAAAACATAGTCAAACACACCCACTCACACACCCAAAGACACACACACAATAAAATACAAAGCACAATAAAAAATTGTCTATCTCTATCACCACAGTATTAAAACATAGTCAAACACACCCACTCTCTCAATGTCTCCCACGCACACACACACACACACACACACACACACAATAAAATACAAAGCACAATAAAATTGTCTATCTCTATCAGTATACGTGCATTTCACACAGAAACAGAAACGAGCAATTTGCTTAAAAACGCCATGGAACAACTACTATGATCAGCACAAAAAGACACCACAACACAACACCTGCACAGACACTCAAGCAGCCAAACACACCTGGGCCACAACGACGACGAAGATGAGGAAAACAGCGACGATGACGACGACGATGACGACGACACTGAGAAAGAAGATGACAACGACGGTGACGATGATATGATGAGGCTGATGACGACGATGATGATGATGACGACCATGATGACGACGATGATGAAGGTACGATGACCACAAAAGAGGTTGAGGACGGCTGGTGGGCAGGAATTTATTTCAAGAGGTGTTCATGGAAAAGATGTGTTTTAAGTCTAGATTTGAATGCAGATAGAGTAGGAGTGTCACGGAGAGGCTGAGGCAAGGAATTCCAAAGTGTAGGAGCAGCAAAAGAGAAAGAACGACGACCATACGTCTCCAGCTTGATGCGTGGCACAGAAAGGTGACCAGCGTCAGCGGAACGGAGAGATATATGGCCCACAACATGTAACATATAATGGCCCACAACTAGCAACAGTAGGCCTATATATCTGCCTCATAAACAATTCTATTATAAAAAGCCCCACAATGCTCTACATTTTAAAATACATATATATATAATGCCCCTCAAACCAACACCAGACAGAAAACCCCACAATAGGTTTATACATATAATGCCCCACAACTAGCAACAATATACATCTGCCTCATAAACAATTCTAATATAAAAAGCCCCACAAAGGTCTAATATAAAAAGCCCCACAAAGGTCAACATTTTTTATATATATATATACATAAAGCCCCATAAAAAAATGCCCCACAAACCAACACCAGACAGAAAACCCCACAAAAGGTGAGGTTCATGTATATATATATATATATATATATATATTCTCTGTTTTAAACCTATTCTGGTTTATGATGTTGTGATCGTCTTACATTAACTCTCGAGTGTGTGACACAGTAGAGAAGATGGAGATGATGGTGTTGAGTGCGTGTGTGTATTTATATACGAATACAAATAGGAACACTTTATTATTTCACTGAGAAATTACTCAAATACAAGGACAAATGATAAGACTATGGCATACAAAAATACATGATAATGTTAAAGAATTGTTACGGCACACAGGAACACAATTTCACTACATCAGTTTCAGTCATTCACGCACTTAAATTGCACAAGTATCACAAATCAAAGGCCGATATTGCACACAGAGCCTGTGAGTGCGTGCTTGAGCGTGTAGGTGTGTGCGTGCGCTTGCTTGGATCTGTTTGTATGTGTATGGGCGCACAGCTTTCTCCACGTGTTGAGACTTCCACACATTTTTTAAAATCTGGTTCTCCTCGATTCCGGACATTTTGCAAAGGGGGGAAACGGTGTCATGTTTGTTGGTTTTCTATTATTTGACTGCGCCCTGCTTGTTTGAAAACATCCGCATTTCACCGAACCCGATGCCGTTGCTGAAGCTGCGGTTACGCAGATGGCGCACACATATTAGTTTCTATGATAGCTTTTCACCGCTGAAGTTGCGTATCCATAAAGACAAAGAATTCGCGGAGCGGCAGCGCATCCAGGCACCCTTAGGGTAAGAAAGGGTGGGAATCAGAATCTTTGCTGTGGTGTAAAAAAGATTTCTTGATTTGATTTCTTTTGTATGTGTTACATTCTGCTGTTGTTTTTATCTGTAGGTAATTCGCCTTGATGCTTGAATCCTGATAAGTGTAACTCGGACTCGTTTATCCACGCAACCTGTTTATTCAGCAACAAGGCAGGAGTCGTATGAAGTTTTCCAACTTTATTCAGCATACATCAACAACTGCATACAACCGCTCAATCGCTTTTCACTTTCTCCCTTCCTCAACTGAAACAGTGCGTTCTTCTTCTTCTTCTTCTTCTTCTTCTTCTTCATTAGATTTATGTCCCCGGACACATAGAGCGTATAGGGGACTTGTATTTAAGAGTTCAAATGAGAGTGCCGACAAGCAGCTAGAAATGTAGATGTAAACAGACCTCACAGGAATGTGTAGAGGCGGAGCGCTCGACGACGCTGAGTAGAGGAGCAGAATAGCTGCCAAGGAGTACCGAGGCCCGACGAGCAGGATGACACGAGCGTGAACGCAGGAGGAGCACCGGCCCACGGAGGAGCATGTCCAGGAAGGCAACAGGCAACAAGTCAGTCAGCAGCAGATTACGAGGATATGGTGAGAATTGTGGACGTTACAAAAAAAGGGAGAGAAAGACAGGCAAAGCTGCCACCATATAAATCCAGACCAGGTCTGGAAGGGGAATATAACGGGAAGAAACCGGCGCAGCGCCGGAAACAATAAAATGGAAATGTCTTGGGCAATGCGGACGGGGAACCCCCCTAATTAAAACATGCAAAATATAAAAGGCGGCTAACAAAAACGGCCAACGAAGAAAGAAAATTTAAGGATAAAATACGAACCATTCAAACCGAGCCGACTTTAGCAAAATCGGTGTGTAATATATGCAGGTAAAAATATTTGTAAATACATATCAATGATCAAACCGCAAAAATGGCAGGCCGCGCAGACCGCCAGCCTAACACTTGGATGTGGACTTGCCACCTAACTTACGACCCCGTTCACGGACATCCCACTCACGGGACTCCGGCGAACTGCCGGTCTCGACGAACTCGATCCGGTCGACCACAAACCGGACGGCCCTCGTAAACTTGTCAACTTCGTGCTTCGGCAAAAGGCCGCGCACAAACGGGACAAAACCAGAGAGCTGACGGACCAGGTCCGAGCTCTCCGTATTGCCAGCCAGAACGGAGGCGAGGGGAGCCTTAGACGGAGAGGTCTGAACGGAGCAGTCCACGAGCTCGCGTCCGCCACTCGCGGTGTCCGACAAAGGGTCCGTCCCCACGGAACGAGAGAACAGGGGAGGACGCTGCACGGGGTCCAAACCACCGGCAGAGGGGTGCACACGCGCAGTAGAAGGGGGGCCGCAACCGGCCAACCCCCGCACCAACTCGACCAAATCCGAGACGGAGCAGGAAAGGCTAGCGACTGTACACTGTAACTTCTCAATGGCCGCCCAAGGGTCGCGACCAGAGAGGCCTGGCCCACTCGGCCGTGCACCAGAAGGTCCAGGAGCAACCGAGTCGGCCGGGTCAGACGACACAGGAGCATCCAAGGCCGCACCCGTCGCCAGGCAACGGGGTGGGGGGGGGGGGGCTGGCCAACCATCAAAGAGACGGGAGCGGTAGTCGCCGAGGAAGTTACGGCGACACCGTCGCCAGGACGCACAATCGAACTCGAGGCAGGGACAAGCTGTCCTTTTGCCTGATACAAAGCCTGGGCCTTAGGCATGTAGGTTGCCGCTGTGATCTGGTTCGCCAGCAGGCGCTCCTGGTACGCAGGACAGGATAAGTTAGCAGCCGAATGGTTGCCCTGGCAATTTGGGCAGCGACGCGAAGCAGCCGTACACTGAGCCCCTGTGTGGCCAACAGAGCCACACGAGGGGCACACCCTTTTGGATCGGCACTGACGCCTAGTGTGTCCAAACCTTTGGCAGTGGTAGCAACGCACCGCTGGAGCCACAAAAGGCGCGAGAACGAATTCGCGTCGATTGATCAAATAAGGCATGCGGGAGGGAAGGGGCCTCAACTGTAACGTGCACCGAAGTAGACGGCCGCCCGTCAGCGAGGGGCAGCCGTCTAAAACAGGGAACAACGCAAGACCGGGCAGAGCCGTCAGCATTGACGGCACCCTCGCACTTAGTAAGAATTTCGGCATCCGAGACCGCGGTGGGGATACCAACAACCACCCCGAAAACCGCCGGAGAGGGGGCCGAGCATGTAACAGAGAGCTGTCCTATATGTGAAATAGAAATCAGTTTCTGCTGCTGATCCTGGGAGGAACAAGCTATGAGGAAACCCTCCCCAAGAGGTTTCACTCTATCAACAAGTCCAACAGAGGGCCTCAAGAGATCGGCAAGCTTCCAGTGAAGTGCCTTCAGGGACACGGAAGTTGTATCCCCCAATTGCTTTATAACCACTGGGTAAGGAAACAGCCCATAAGACTGCGCAACGGGCGGCCTAGGCGGCCCTCTAGACCTATTTTTACCTCTACCGGTAACCGTGGTCCAGGCGGCTTCGCGATCAACGACGGAAGCACCGGGAGCAATCGCAGAAGACGGAGGCGACCCGGCACCCTCCGAGGCAGAAAAGGTGATTGCAGAACCAGCAATCTCGGGGCTAACAACCGGCGACGACACCGCCTCCAACATGTCCCCCTCCGCTCCGACCGAGCTGGAGGAATCCGAGAGGGTAGCAAAAACCCTCTTATGCGGAGCAAAGGCCTGCTCGAGCAGAACACCGGCGGCCAGGCCACACGGAGCTCCCGACTCGGCACTACGACCCACCGGGTCGCTCATATCGGCGGAATCAATTTTCGCCTTGACCACAGGCGAGTCTTTACGGACCCCTCCCGCCAAACGATGGCGTTTAGGGGAAGAAAATGAACCAGCGGCGGCCGCAGCGGCCCTGCCGTCCATGGAGGAGCAAAAACGAAGTCTCAAATCACAATTCAGCGGTTAGAACATGGTAGCTAACACTATTAAAACATTATACGAAGGGGGAAACCCGTCCGCAAAGCACAAGTCAAGCAGATTTTAAAAATCCTAGACAGGACCTAAAACCAACAATTGATGGTAAAACTATGATAAAAAGTAAAATATCTCACACCAGCAGGCGTACAAGGCGCGATGCAGGTAGTCTCAAGACGCACGCAGCGAGACGACGTGATGTGCCCCCAAGCGATGAGACGCTATCTCAACCGAGGACAGTCAGAAACATCACCATCAGCGAAGCTGAGAGCAGAGGAGAATCAAGGCGCAGAGAGAGCAGCCAGCCACACACATCCTCCCTCAAGCAGAGCCAAGAGTCGAATCGATGATGTAATGATGATCATCATCATGATGCGTCTTCACTGACTGAAACAGTGCCGGACCGGAAAACGAAGCTTAACGTCCTATTGCATCAGCGTTAAGGACGATCACCACGTCGCCACCCTGACAATAATGATCATCATCATCATATCAAAGATAGGTAATAATACAGAAGGCACTTCACTGGAAGCTTGCTGATCTCTTGAGGCCCTCTGTTGGACTTGAAACAGTGCGGTACATGTATAGTCTCTTTATACTCGAGAGAACGTTCGAATGTTCGAGCCTGACGCAATTATAACCAATCAGAATAAACTTCGTCATCACTGTCTTACGTCAAACAACTTTCTTTGCAGTCCAAGAATTTCTCAGCTTCTAGTGGATCTATCTAGATGCTTCGATCGATAGTAAACAAGCAACCCTAGAGAATTCTCCAATAATATCGACCAACGAAAATTATCAACATTATACCAAGCTTCTTCTAAAAACAACGCAAAATCAAATCAAAGGTAAATACACTCTGTTATTGAGTGCTTTGCTGCACCCCAATTGGCGGCTGCAATAGATGCAGCCCCTCGCGATTTCCGTCTCATGGATACACAGCCTGAGAGACACATAAGTATGTTTTTTAAACTTAAACACGAGAAAATGAGGTTTCGGAAAGTGAGAGAGAGAGAGAGAGAGAGAGAGAGAGAGAGAGAGAGAGAGAGAGAGAGAGAGAGACGGAGAGAGAGAGAGAGAGAGAGAGAAAGAGAGAGAGAGAGAGAGAGGGAGAGAGGAAGTGTTTCTGTGTGAGGGCGCGCGAGCGTGCGTGCGCACTTGTGCATATTTGTGTGTGTGTTTCGTGTGTGTTTGTGTGTGTGTGTGCGTGTGTGTGTGTGTGTGTGTATGTGTGCACTTAAGTGTGTGTCTTTTCGTGTTTTTTAAAAAGTATTTTTTTTTATGCGGGAGAGGAGTACAGAAGGCGAGGAAGCATCCGGTGAGGAGGACAATGTCGTGTCTTGCCAGTTCCTCCAAGTCATTCAGACCAAATTCTTACAATCAGATCTAACAGTCTTAGGCCTGGGCCGGTGCGCACGAGGAAGCTGTTGTACCCCAGATACAATTGGAACTGAAAGTATTAATGGTCTCTGTGTTGTATCGCGCTCTATTCTCGCTATGATCAACTTTCTCCCTCTCTGTCTCTCTCTCTGTCTCTCTCTCCCTCTCTCACTCTTCATGAATACTTTACACTTTCACAACTTTGCCTAACAGAAGAGGCACACAAGCCTATGTTAATACGATAACGCAGTATTTTTAGGATATATTGTTTAATAAGCACGTTGGTGTTATCTGTAGTGTATTAAATTTAAAGGTCTCCACTTTCTTCATTGTTTTGTTAAAACTCATCTCTCTTTAGTAGACCTTCAACTTGAGCACAAGAATATTTGCATATGGTCCCTGAAAACCGCAATACAATCCAGCATTCTGACCACGTTATCGCCGCCCATTGTAGCGCAGTCGCCCAATCAAACTATTCCACGTCAACAGCCGACACAGACGGTACGGAAAATGGATCAATCAGCGGTCGGCGTTCTTCTTCTGCTTCAAATTGTTGGCCCGGGGCCCGGATTTGGGCTCTAGGATGGTGTTGGAATTAGGATAAGACGCTGCTTCGTCTGATATTGTCGGCTTGTTTTTGGAGCCGTAGAACTGTGTTTTGGCGAAGAAAAGAACACCACATAGCAATAATTGGCGAACAATTTCTGACATTACTGGAATGGCGAGCAATTTCTCTCATAACAAGAATTGCGAACAGTTTCTCCGTGTGGTAACAGAAACTTTCGGCGTTGTGAGATATTTTAATTTGACTGTATTGCTAGCATAGGTAGACTTGCCGGTCGGGAGGAAGGCTCACATTGGTCAGGGTTTGGGATGGATACCGCGCCACCAATGTCTTTCAATTTATCTGATTGCATTTTTTTTCTTTTTCCTGGGCAATACGAGATAATGTATTTTGTCATTTTAAAACTTTGAACTTCCTCTTGCTTTTCGGGTCAAGCAAATATTAACAGACAGCAGTAAAGGATTGACTCGAATTTAAAAATTAAAAAGTGAAATTATTTTTTACCATCATCATCATCATCATCATCATCATCATCATCATCATCATCATCATCATCATCATCATCATTATCATCATCATTCATTCATTCATTCATTCATTCATTATCATATCATCATCATTACTTTCTTTTCCTCTCCCTGTGGTAATCGCACAACAAAGCTGGCAATAGATGCTATTATTATAATATTGCACAAAATTGTTGCCAGGCCTCATTGAGCTGCCAGTGAGGAATTGTGCGCGATGCAAGTCATCATCATCATCATCATCATCATCATCATCATCATCATCATCATCATCATCATCATCATCATCATCATCATCATCATCATCATCAGCAGCAGCAGTAGCAGCAGCAGCAGCATTATCATCAGCATTATCAGAATCATCATCATCCATACATCCCATTCTCTTCTTCCTCCTTTTGTTTTGGAGTGCTCATGTTTATCCTTTATGTTTTTTAAAATTTGTCTACTTCGTGAGGGTTTTTCTGAGGTTCTTGGGGATGTCTACAGTGTGCCATCCTACAATTGGACAGACATATATATATGGAATTGTATTGTCCCCTGCATAAAAGGGTCGTTGAAGTCTGGAATCTCCCATTCTTGTAGCAGGCGATTCTTTTAAAGTGACGGATATTCCTAGTCATGCGCGCCATCTTTCTCACTGACTTAGCACTTCAAATGTTCTTGGTTCACACTTCTTCCCCCTTCCCCCCAGTTCTAGCCAGACTACTCCATCCTGATGAATCTTACATACTGAGGCATACACACGCCTGAGCAAGTAGCCTATTAGTAGCCCGAGCTTGATAGATCACTGAAACTCAGTTTTAGACTAATACATCACAAACTAAATCATTTAGCCATATCATGCTATTATACTTTTTAGGCTGCTTGCATCACTCCTAATATCGCTTTAACACAGCCAAAGGAAAACTTATATTTATACTACTCCAGTCCTTTCTTTCAAAGGAGAGACTATCTGTTCCATGTGCAGTAGATATACAAAACATCGCTTAGGGCACTCCCTGAAATCGGAACTGAACCCAAGCTACCCAAAAACGGAACCTTGTGGCACGCCTGCGCATTTGTACACGCCACGATATATACTGACCTAACAATAGCGACCTTATATGGGTGTGTATTGGAACGTTGCCGGTTTATTGGACGTACCGTTGAAGCGACACGGCGGAAGTAGAAATCAGTCTCACGACCCATTACAGGAAGCTTATATAAAATCAACTCGCTTGATGTAATTGTCTTGTATTGCGAGATTAAATTCGAACTCGAGTTTATTGGCGCCCGAAGAGCTCTTCCTACTTCCAATTTCGATGCCTCATCCTGTTGTGATGGACAAAACGCTTGCGATGAAAGTTTGGCTTTGAAATCATGACATCGATTAACGGAAATGGACAAATGGACTGCATTGTATTCTTTGCATATGTCACGCGCGGGACGAATGGGAATCCATGGCATTTCCATTTGGATTTATACCTATTAAAACATGGAGCTTTCTTGTTCTATAAATATAGTTAACTCTTTTTAAGTTAGCTATTTAAATCTAGATCAATACCCCCATGTGGTGCTATAAAACATGGAAACGCTCATGTAGTAGGTCTACTTAACTTTCAACAAGGAAGCTCAGCTACATCTTCAAACACAGAAACGCCCACTGGAACGTGAAGTTTTAAGTTATAGCTAGTTATTGTTATAGTTGTTTATAACTATATCTAATGCTATAAAACAATAGAAACGCTCATGGAACTTAAGTCTAATCTATAGTTGATTAAATCTAGATCTGTAGAGAGGTGATGTGAGGGTAGACGTGAGAAAGTTCACAAGCACTCAGGGAATGTCCTTGTTCATCAGGAAGCGGAGTCACAATGTTTACAGTGACTACGTAGATTTTAATTTGGTGTCATCACCATCATTTTCACCAACATCATCCTCATCATCACATTCCTCATCAACTTCATCAACGGGCTTGAGTCTAAGTACATGACGTTTTTTTAAGAAAGTGAGCCCAGTCAGTGTGACTTGATCCAAATAAAATTACAAACTACTTTACTGTGCTAACCTGGCTGCCTATCTATTTTACATTTACACTCCAACATAAATAAACTGTAGACTATGCTAAGTTGCTGCTATGCTTCAACTGTCGGGGCACTCACAAAATAGCGGGTGACGCATTATTTATATGCTTCGAGAAACAGTTCACTAATAATTCCTTAATGCGCCAATGGACACTTGCGCAAATACCGGTTAATTCTTGTTATCACTTGAATTCAAAATATATGCAGACCTACTAGAAAATTACCAAACCAACCAGTTCATGGTGATGATCAAAACAAAGAAAATAACGACTAACGACTATATATTTGTTTGCTTGGTGTGCTTTGTTTACAACCTTTGAGGTGCAGTTCAAAATCTAATTTTAAGTGGTTGCGCTTGATAATCAAAATACCTCTACCTGAGGACTGTTTTGCTAAAGACATTAAAGAATCAAATTCTCTCTCTCGACGTGGTTTCGAATTCTGACTTCAGCAAACTATTTTTTATTGCTGGATATTAGTGTCCAGCGCTTTGAGAAGCTCTCTGAGCTTGTAAGTGCGCTATATAAGAGTAATGTCTTCTTCTTCTTCTTCACTAAGACTAACATAACGGGAATCAACGATTTATATAAAACATGACTAAATGAAATAGGTTGATAATAAAAAATATATACCGACAATTCTCTCTCTGCTACAGATCTATACCATCATGTTATAAAACAATTGAAACGCTCCTGTAGATCTTTCAATATGGAAACTCTCGTACGACTTCAAACATAGACGCTTTTTCTGTTCAATGGGTTTTTGAAGACACCGCAGTCAAGTTGTTTAAACTAATTTGTGCTATATGCACTCATTATTTTTTTTATTTCTTTTTACGCATTTTAACTTTATATTGTTTTTAATAATGTAGACACAATGAAATCCTAACTTGTTGGAAGCTAAAGGGATAAAGAGGGATGATTAATTAGGATAATTGCTCGTTCTGTATGTTCAAAGACAGAGACATCAAAGCAAAAGCGGCAGTCTTAAAACCTTAGGGTTGTGTATGTGTGTTTATGTATATCTATATTGTGTATGTGTGTGTGTGTGTGTGCGTGTGTGTGTGTGTGTGTTCCTAAGTACAAGTAACGGGATTTAAAACAGCGTGGTATTAGCGTTGATGATGCTTGCAGGCAACTACGCTTCTTGGGCGGCGAGGCTTTTGACCTGATTTTATACGATGCTTTCAGCGGCTCTCTTAGCTGAAAGGTGCTCTACGTAAGTAGTACTACAAGAAACTTACTGCGGGACAAAACGCTGGCAACGATTGGAAGGGGGAAAAAGAAGGAGGGGGGGGAGAGAAAAAAAGAAAGAAAAAAGGAGAGAGAGAGAGAGAGAGAGAGAGAGAGAGAGAGAGAGAGAGAGAGAGAGAATTTGATTCGTTTGTGTCATTAGCAAAACAGTCTTCATGTAGAGTTTAAAACAATTTACCAAAGATTTTGTTACACTCCGTTTGATGGTGTTTTCAATCAGTAGTAGATTCAGCCCCAATGCGTGAATGCTCCTGATGAGTGTAAGCTCGGATTCGATTATCCACGTAACCCGTTCAATCAGCATACAAGTCACTGAGTCTTCGTATGAAATTTTCCACTTTTATTCAGCACACATCAACATCTGCATACAATTCTCAACTCAACTCTTTTACAACAACACTACTCGCTATCCACAGCACACAACAGTACGGCACAGATATATAGCCTCTTTCTTCTCCCGAACACCCTGGATCAATCGCGTATGACGCAATTTAACCAATCGCTTCTAACTTCGTCATCACTATCTTACGTCATACATCTTTCTTCACGTTCCAAGAACGTTCTCAAACTTCGACATTTATCAGGAAGTTTCTATCGACAGTAAACGCGCAAATCTAGAGAATTCTCCAATAATATCGACTAACGAAAATTATCAACGTTATACAAAGCTTCTTCTAACAACCATGCAAACTCAAATCAAAAGTAAATACACTCTATTATTGAATACTTTGCAAAGCGAAACGATTAGATCTATCATGCGCGTTTTAGACATACTATCCTTCGCGTTTCAACATAACAGATTTGAAGAACATTTCAACATTAATAATAATTAGCTAATGTTATTTTTTTAAACGGATGTATAATTTTTCTTTGCAGCCTATAACTAAATAAGATCCCAAAAATATAATAAAAGCTTTATCACATAATTTTCATTATGTGTGACCCAAACATACAAACACTCAATTAATCTTCAACAATACGCACGTACACACATTTCATTTCTGATGACCAACAATACCAATGGCATCAACACGGACATCAATGTCCAAGGCCAATCCCTCAACACAATGCATAGCTTCAAATATGTAGGAGCCATTGTATCAGACAGTGGGTCCCGACAGGAAGTCCTTCCAGGATCGAACAAACAACTGCTGCCTAGGCGAGGTTGAAGCCAATTTGGAAATTCGAAAGACAGGACAATCAGCCTACATTCTAAGGTAAGACTGCTGCGCTTCCTTGTCATCTCCATCTTCCTGTGCACTTGCGAAGCATGGACCCTCACGGCAGATCTGCAGCGAAGAGTACGAAGCATGGAGATGGGGTGCTGCAGAAGACTTCTGTTCCTTTGCCAGGCACATCACCAGCGACGAAGTCCGACGGACCATCACACAAGCCAATGGACAACACGGTAACCTGTTCACAGTGGTGAAAAAACGGAAACTCCGGTGGTATGGCCACGTCGCCAGATCATCAGGTCTTGCAAAGACCATCCTGCAGGGCACGGTGCAGGGAGGTAGATGAGGAGGGAGACCGAGAAGGAGATGGGAGGACAACATTCTAGAATGGACTGTTTGACACTGAACAAAACCATCAGGGTTGCTGAGGACAAGGAAAGATGAAGTACGCTGGTTTAAAGATCATCTGTGGTGCCCCTACGACCTCCGAGTTACGGGATAGGATAGGATAGGATAGGATAGGATAGGATAGGATAGGACACACATTTATTCAAAAGTGACAAATCTCTCACTATCTCAATTATATCATAATATTACTGTATCTGGACAGGCTAAATCAATATATATCTTATATACACTAAATAGGCGATATGCAATGTAGAAATAAAGTAATAACTCAGTGTTCCAAATGAAATTGATAATATCACATTGTTGTATACGTTGAAGGTAAAGTAAAAGTTACATACCTGTCAAGGGGTTTTCGGGTTGTGGTGTAGCAATTTAACAGAAAAACCATAGCAAATGGAGGTTTGGTGTAGCACTAATGTGAATCACGCGATTCGCAACAAAACTGGAAACTTCTGCATCCAATATAAACACACACATCCAATGTGTTTACAAATTTATTGTAAAATCTTGTTAATGCACAACACTTTAGCTATTACCATTATCATTATCATTATAAACATTTTCATGTACGTTTTTCAAAATAAAAGTGAAAATGCAAAAAAAATATAAATATATATATATATAAAACATACAGACAGAAAATAAGCTAGGCAATCATTAAAAAAAAAAACAAAAAAAAAACAAGGAAGACAATCACTGACACAGAAAAAGCAGATGAACTTTTTCCCCCCAAACAAATTTGCTTATTCACAAAACATGGTTTACAATGCCAAGAAAAGAACTATTAGCATTGCACAAAAGCTTATAGTTATACCAATTAATTTAATAAAAATATAACCAAAGAATATCTACTACGCAAAGAACGGTCATAAGGCCTAGGATAGCGAAACGATGAGCGCGAGCGCCGCCAAGCGGCTGAAATGATAATTACGTCCCTTTGTTGCTGAAAAGCATGGCGCAGAGTGGGAATAAAGCGTACGATTGTTGTGGGAAGAAACCTTTTAATTTTGGCATGAGTTCAAAGCCTATCATAATCCTAACCGAAATGCAATAAGAGCTTGAAAATCATCACTCATTTTGCATCAACTATGGTAGTTAAAATAAGTTTGTATGTATTATTGGTTGTTTGTTTTTTTAAGCTTACTGGTGTGATCATTGTTCATTGTCCGTGTGTGTAAAAACACTTTGCGCTCTCCCCCCCCCCCCCTCTCTCTCTCTCTCTCTCTCTCTCTCTCTCTCTCTCTCTCTCTCTCTCCTCGTTCATTGTCCGTGTGTGTAAAAACACTTTGCGCTCTCTCTCTCTCTCTCTCTCTCTCTCTCTCTCTCTCTCTCTCTCTCTCTCTCTCTCTCCTCTCTCTCTCTCTCTCTCTCTCTCTCTCTCTCTCTCTTATGTATATGTGTAAGTGTATTCTTTTGTGTGTGTCTATCATCTGATTTGTGTGTGTGTGTTTAACATAATTCTTGTTATTTGCAACACACATACATACAAAAAGTATGAACTGGAAACTAGCTAGTAAAGTTACTGCCATGATTCATATCAAGTGCATAAATTGTGCATAATATTTCTCTCTTCTGTGTTACTAGGAATACAGTGTAAACACATACCACACACACAAAACAACTATCTTTTTACAGTTCCAATGTAAAATGTACAAGCAAATTATTACCTCATGTCAATGTGTTTCCCCACACCAACTCCCTCAAACAATTATCATATTTTATAGGTTTTAAAATTTTTTTTTTTAAAATCTGTTCATTTAGAAGGTTACACAGGCATGAACGGGGCTCGATCGTTTCAGCTTTCACGTTTTAAAATTCGGACGGATTTTTATTTTATTTTAAGTATTATAATGACTTGTGATATGTTGATGCATCTAAAGACATATTACAGTATGCTTATATGCAAAACTCCATGAATATCGGCCAGGAAGCGATGGTATGGCGTCCGCAAATGAGGCTTGTTTACAGATCGTTAAGCGGACGGTTATCTCCCTTGAGTTATTTATCATCTTACTCGTTGGAGGGCGCTGCGCGCTGACCGTCTTGTAACTTTATAGAAGGGAATTTCCTTATGACCGTTCTTTGCGTAGCCTACCTTCTTTGATATAACTAAATGGCAGCTGATATAATAGACTGAAGTTCTGAACGAACACGTGTTGCGGAAGTGCGGTGCTTTTACTTAGTGTCTTTAAACCGGACTCGACCGGAACAGACTACTTTCGCGCGAAAACCCCCTTGGTTAAATTAAAAAAATATTATCGTCATTTTTGAAAAATTGCGTAGCAGCTTTGTGATACGCCGTAGCAATGGGAAAATGTTTAAAATGCGTAGCGCTACGCAAAAATCCGTAGCACTTGACAGGTATGAAGTTATTCCCAAGTAGTTTCCCCCACTCTATATAGGAGGACAACAGTTCAACAGCAAAGAATGTCACAACTGTTTCGACATTTAAAGGTCTTCTTCAGACACACGCTGCGTCAACTCTGCTTAAGTGGTGTATGGCCCGAGTCCAACATCAAACAAGAAGGGCAAAGCCCATATAACTCACATGCTCCTTATGGAACTCGCAATATTTAATGTGAAAATGAGTGCCCAGAAAAAAAAGAACGGTGGCATTAGAATGCAAAGTAATACCAAATTTAATCTTTCTATGCTTTTGATTTTGAGATGACCTTGACTTCCAGCTCCACATACACTCAAGTGCTATGAAATAAAAGTACAGCAAAAGTTATATTATGCCTTTAAAAAAGCGGTGACCTTTGGATGGCCTTGACATTCAGTGATCTTGACCTTGGGATGACCTTGACACTCACGGGGCCTTTCATGCATGTCTGATCAAAAATAACCTGTTTCATACCATGGATAAAAAAAACGGCCATTCCACTGTATGGTGACATATTTTTAGTATGTAAAATGACCTTGACCTTCAAGATCAACGTAAAAACGGAACATATGTAAGATCAATCTATCATCTCTAAATACAAGTTTGGTCTTCATATCCCTCATAGTTTAGGGTCAAGGTCACTTCAAAGTACATAATACTGATCGACTTTGGACAGCTCCAGTGACCATGATCTTGGAGTGAGGATGACCAAATTTGTATAATATGTGTGCCTCATTGATATCTTAACCAATAAAAAAATAGATATTTTGTGAAAAATTGTCAATTTTTGACTAACATTTGTTGTCCATATGACCTTCACCTTGAAGTGAAGTCATTAATTCACTGATTATTTATGTTCTGATGGGAATACATCATCTTACCAAGTTTGGTTAAGATAGTTGATATAGGTTTGGAAATATTAATCCACTTGCAAGTTTTGCAGACAAAAGGCGGACGGCTTATAGACAGATGGACATTATATATATATATATATATATATATATATATATATATATATATATATATATATATATATATATATATATATATATAATATATATATATATATATATATATATATATATATATATATATATATATGTCATTTTGGGACTATTTAGGACGCAGCTCGCACAGATTTGCAAAATCCTGGTTTATTTATTTTAAGTTGTGTGTTTGGGTGTGTGTGGGGGTGGGTGGTAGCGTGTGTGTGTGTGTGTGTGTGTGTGTGTGTGTGTCCGTTGCGTGGGTGAAGTTGCATCAGGGGTGAGTGAGGAAAACGAAGCTTAACGTCCCATTACGTAAGCGTTACGGACGAATCACCACGTCACCAACTTGACAACAATGATCAGGGCTGATGGTACGTACAAGCGAAGCTTTACGTCCTATAAATTGATTTGTTAAGGACAATAGAAAAAGGGCCCGGGGTGATGTTATTTTGGAGTAAAATTTACGTCCCCGGACACATTAAGCGTATAGGGGAGGAGGAGGAACAACGAAGCTTAACGTCCTATTGCATCAGCGTTAAGGACGATCACCACGTCGCCACCCTGACAACAATGATTATCATCATCATATCAAAGATGAGATGAGCGTATAGGGAACGGGGGGGGGGGGGGGGAGGAAAGGGGTGGGTGAGTCAATAAATACTGTACAGAAGTAGTTGTAAGATAACTGCATACAGAGAAATAGCCCCACATCTTTGTTTCAGATTAAAGAAAAGAAGAAGTTTCCAATGAAATGAGGCAAGATGTGTTGCTACACGTTGTTGAGTAGTTTCCATATCTGTAGTTTCAATGGGAAGGTGCTAAATGGACTCGGCTCCTCTTTCCAGAAGGCTTTTACCAGGGACGTCCCGTCCGGCGTTGACATGTGTTGCAGAGAGAGAGAGAGAGAGAGAGAGAGATAGAGAGAGAGAGAGAGCAACTACTGCTGCACACTGCGTAGCTGAGACTACCCGAAGATTACCTCTGTACTAATCAAACGTACTCAGCGAGTCTCAGCAACGGTGTGTTGCTACTGCTCTTTTTATTATGAAGGTGAGGTGTTGAGCACCTAAGCTCTTTTGCCGGAGGGGATGGCTCTTTTAAAACAACACCAAATTGATGACATCAAACGTGTTCCTCAGCATGTGCTTATGATTGTCAATAAAACTGGAACTATGAGGCATGTCGTTCTTCTTCGTCTATCGTAGACTCTCAACGAGGGAGCCATTAAGTATCGTATTCATGTTCAAACAAAGAAAGCGATTATTCTTATTGATCTGCATCTCTGTAAAAGCGACGGACCACTTTTTATCCTTTCTCTTTATCATAACGATTGTTATAATCTCCAATGCATTACTGATTGCTCACATAACATAAGTGTGCTCGTTCCTCAAAATAAAAAAAATTCCCTTGCGAGCGAACGGCAAAGAAAAACAAGATGTCAAGCCATTCAAGTGTATTTCGAAACACTCACATTCATAACTGAAAAAAAAGCATTTTCAAAAGTGTTAATCTTTGTTGGCGGTGTTGTGACCGGGCTTTATCCTAAGGAAGCAACCAGAAAACATGGAATGATTGGCCACTGTCTGAACTATCTAGAAGTAAAAACAATTTATTAAAATCACTTACCTTTTTTCTTCAAAACTTCCAAAACCCCTCATTCGTGTATGAGGTCTGTTGGATCAGCTTGGGAATATTGGACGCTTTCTGCCAAATGGTCACTAGGTATCCTTCTGATATTATTATTTAGCAATGTAGGCATTTTATATGTATGGGCTTTGTTGATATTTTATAATGATGTTTATATTCTATTTTGTTTTTGCAAACGGGGGTTCGATAAATTAGAGTATAGCCTCAGCGTCTCCTGCGTGGGATACCTTTATTGTAAAGTGACCGGCCTTCAGTGTTACCACTATGGTTGTTTCGGTAGATCTTTTATACGGATCAGGGGTGAGTCCTCTTTCAACCAAGTTGTTGTCTTGGTTTTGTGGTCCTGATTCGGCTCTTTGCAGTCCGCTAGACCCTATAAGCAATGAATAACTAACTAACTATTAAAATCGGTTCAGCCATCTTTTAGATACAACGCAAATCGTGTTTATAAAATGGTGAAGCAAAGTGACCTTGAAAGTAAAAAAGTGCAGTTAGAATGATCTAACATGCTACCAAAGTGATCAGTAGTTAAAGTATCCGAAATAAAAAAAAAAATATGAAATATGGTTCAGCTGTTCTTGAGATAATGCAAAACGTGCGCTTTGAACTACAACAACGAAAAAAATGTGAAATTTGAAGCGATGGACCGACCGACTGCCCAACAGCCGGACTACTACTGAAGGATGGCCCATGTTTGACCAACCGACTGGCTAGTTCTGGTTTTCCCCCGACTATTTCAAAGTATTTCCAGGTAAGTCTGGAAATACAAAATCCACCTACGGTTTTGACGATTTTTTTTAATGTTCTTAGCGAGAGGCCATTCTGTTCTTGCGTCAACAAAACGTTTAATTTCAATCTAGCAGATATACATTGAAACACATTAGAAAGAGAGCGACAATAACATACCTCGCAAATCTATTTTGGGAACACGAGACATTTTTCTGCCTCCAGAAGCACTAGTCTAGAGCTTTCCGCCAAGGTAGACAACTTCGACAACTCTACCTGGGTTTGACCTTTCCTCTAAGATGCTACCTTCCCTTGTGAGTGCGCGGCCTATGACAATATTGTGAAACAGCGGTTGACAGGAGGGATATGTTTTCACAGGGAGGCAACTTCAGACAAGCCATCACGTATCTTATGCACACGCGTTCGTCTTGGAATTAAAAAATATGATTGCGTAAGAGATCAGAGAACATGAACTTTTGAGGTAATTTTTTTTTCTTCCTTTCTCCAAAGTTTCTTTTTTCTAGCATACAAACCAAAGACTGTAGCAGTAGTAGTAGTAGTAGTAGTAGTAGTAGTAGTAGTAGTAATAGTAGTAGTAGTAGTAGTAGTAGTAGTAGTAGTAGTAGTAGTAGTAGTAGTAGTAGTAGTAGTAGTAGATTGAGGACGAAACAGGCCGTGAAGCCTTTATGAACGTCCTGTCTCATCTACACTTTGCTTGGGTCTATATGCATGCAGTGTTCCTATTTGTATTACTCATCAAAGCAATAGAATAAATCTCAGAATGTTGGCGTTACCCCCAGCTGGTTTTTAAAACAATTAAAATTCTGTGCAGTTTTTATAGTTAAAGGTAAACTGTTCCAGTGTGAAGAAACTCTATTAGTACAGAAATATGTTCTGAAGTTAGTATGAGAATGTTGTTTAAGAATCTTACTCTTGGGTTCCTAGTTTTGTTATGATGAGGTGTTAGAAAAAAATCTGACCAATCTAAATATCAATTTTATTATATAATTTCAAAGCTTGAACTAAATCTCCTCTAACTCTTCGTCCATATAAAGAATGCAGTTTAAGATACTTCAATCTCTAAGCGTAAGATATAGAATGAAATTCATCAGCAAATTTGTGGCTCGTCTCTGAACTCTTTCTATTATTATTGATTGCCTCTGGAGCATTGGACACTGCACAGCATTCGCATACTCCAAGTGAGGTCGATTTAATGCCTTAAATAATTTGCCAAATGTATCCTTATCTAGGAAATTAAAAATTCTCTTTACTAATCCAATCATTTCGCTTTGTTTACACAAAATTGTTCATGTGTATATCAAAACTAAGCATCCCGTCAAACGTTACTCCTAAATCTTTTTCCTCACTATACGTTTTGGTCTCTGGATATCCGTGTTCATCAGGTAGAGAGAGCAAGAGATAACGGAGAAGAGCGCGCACGTGTGTGTGGATGTGTGTGTCTATTTGATTTGATCATTCTGTTTCTACTGAATTCCAGTCAGTATTATTCCTAGTCGTGTATGAGTGTGTCCGCAAGTGGATGGTTGCGCGAAGGTGTGGCTGGCTTTGTTATTGTGTTTAGTATAAATATGTGTGCCAACATCAAGGTGTATTCCTCGTGCTTGTCACCCGGCGAAATAAAGTTCTGTTATCTGTTATCTGTTATCTGTTAGTCATATCCAGGTTTGTCCCTGCCTAAATGCAACACTTTTACATTTATCAACATTAAAATATAGGTCCACGTTTGTAGTCTATCCAAGTCTTGTTGCAATACGTCATTCTTGCTGGAGAGGCTATATATATATAAGCCTACATACATATATAGTGTAATCTGCAAAAATGTTACATACACTTTGGACTAATTCAGACAAATCATATTAAATATTGTAACTAAAATTGGACCTAAAATACTGGCTTGAGGGATACCACTTAAAACCTCAGTTTTTCCAGACCTAGCGTTTCCAACTCTGACAACATAAGCTCTACCAGTTAAAAATTACCGATACCCAGTTAATGATACATCCGGTTATTCCATAGGCTGCTAATTTCTTCAACAATCTCTCATGAGATACCGTATCAAAAGCCTTGCGAAAGTCCAAGTAAATAACATATACAGACTGCTTGTTGTCTAAATGAGTTGTCAAGTCTCCCATTACTTGCAGAAGCTGAGTGACACACGATCTTCTTCATCGAAATCCGTGCTGGCGTCTTACATAAAGTTCATTGTTATTAAAATGGTTAACAATAAAATCACGGACTAAAGACTCTAAAACTTTACATGTATCGGGATAGGATAGGATATGATTTTTTTCGATCATCGCTTTTCCTCCTGCTTTAAACAATTCCGCGGGTATGTTGTCCACTCCTGCTGACTTCCCCTTCTTCAGCGATTGACTGCTGACTCAACTTCTTTTTGGAAAATTGGGAGAATTTCTTCTGCTTCTTCTTCTCTGTTCTGGGGACATGCTAGAACTGATGGGTCTCCATTTGGTGCGTAGTGGTAAAGGTCAGAGCAGTACTCTATTCATCTATCCAAGACTTCTTGTTCTTCTGTAAGGTAGCCTATATGCTAGTCTTGCTTTGGATCGTGGAGACCTTGGGCTGCTTAACACTTGTCAGTCGCTTCACAGTCTGGTAGACCTTCTTGCTGTTGTTCTTGTTCAGACTGCTCTATTTCCTGGCATTGATCTTCTATCCAGTTCTCCTTTGCTGTGAGCATGCCTTTTCGGATGTCATTGTTGATTTGTCTGTAGGCATCAACTCCCTGTGAGTTGTTCTTTTTCTTTTTCATATCTCTTCGTTTATCACACAGGTCCAAAAGTACAGGCGTGATCCAAGGCTTCTTCTTTGGACGGTGCTTGCCAAGGATCTCAATGGCGGCATCTGTCACAGCTGAGTTGAAGGTGGTGTTCATGACATCTACTCCACCAGCTCCCAGAACGAGCAGTGGTGCAAATTTCCCTCCATTTGTGGTTTGGAATATTTCTGCTACCTCCGGGTCTTGCAGTTTGTCCTGGTCGAACTTCACTTTGCTGTGTTTTCTCTCTTCAAGTGGAGCCGAAAGTACACCATCACGAGATCGTGGTCATTTACGATGTCTGCTCCTGGAAAAGTGCGTGCCCTGCCAATGTTGACGCTTGATCTGAAGCGTGTCTTGAGCACGATATAGTCAATCTGGTTGTGATGCTCCCCGCTGGGACTGTGCCATGTCCATTGTCTGGATTTTTTGTGGAGACCAAGCGTGTTTGCCAGTATCAGATTGTTGTACCTAGCAAACTCCAAGAGTCTCAAATCACTGTCATGTGTCTCGTTGTTGCCGTGGGGCCCACATGTGTCTCCCCAGTGGGGATTCGCATCTTGGCCAACCTTGGCATTTCCAATCGCCTTGCACTATGCCTATGTCCTTCTTCGGCACTTGGTCAAGGACAGCCTGCAGATGTTCATAGAAATCCTCGAATTCGCTGTCGAGTAAGTAAGACTCGTTGGATGATAATTACCTGGATCATCTCGTGATCCTTTCATAAAAATTGCAGTTACTTCCGCTGTTTTCCAATCCTGCGACACCAGTAAGGTTTTTTAAAGAATAATTAAAAGTTGGCACAACAGCAAGGCCAACTCATTATATAGTTTCTCTAGGAGGGATCATATATCCGGTTCTAGAGCTTTTGAGGGGTCTAAGTCTATTAAATTACATCTTACTGCTTCAGGTGTCACTATTATCTTAGAAACTGAAATATCATTAGATGTAAGACACTCGTCTAAGTCAGGGATATCACTTAAGTTTTTAGCAGTAAAAACATTTGAAAAATAAAATCAATATCTCAGCCTATCTGGGGTGTCGGATAGTGCAGTGGTTGGAGCACTCGCTACTGTGTCGAAAGTGAAGCACCGTCCGGTGCGGTTAGCACTTGGATGGGTGACCGCTAAGGTGTGAAGCGACAAACAACAACGCCCCCAGTTGACTCAACTGTGATTGAGTACCTACTCTCTTGAGGGTGGGGAAGGTAAAGCAGCGAGGGAGAGAGTTGGGCATCACCCTCATTACGCTGGCCCAAGATAAGTGTGATCTCCAACATCACGCTCCCCTACGGCCACAAGGCTATGGGACTACCTTTACCTTTACCCTTTTATCTCAGCCTTGTCCTGGGTTACCTTTAGTTTGTTCCTGCACAAACTTCCAAAATTTCTTTGTATTTTTCTTACAGTCGTTATTAACTGATTTCTCGTACAACCTTTTAGCTCTTTAATTAGTTTATTGCACTGATTGCACTCCATTATATACTTCTGAAAATCCTTTCCTTGTTTAGTTTGTATCGCTTGTAAAGTTTATTTCTTTTAAATTTGTCTCAATACCTTTGTATTTATTTAAATGGTTTTATTCTCTGTTTATCGTTACTCTTTATTCTCGGAATGCATTTGTACATACCTGTTTAAATCACCTTCTTAATAGTGGACCACATTTGTTCGACTGTGCCTTTTAAGGACGAGAGACCCGCACTGTCAACATGCTCCTTAAGGCTATCATAGTCGCCTTTATTTAGGTTGAGCTTATATTTACTTTCAACGATTTAACTTTTGGGGCATAAAGCTAAAAAAACCAAGACGTCATGATCGCTCTTTCCAAATGATCTAGATGGGTAATATCTAATATAAGAAAATTATCATTAACAAATATAAGTCGCCCAGTGTCGATCTCTGTCCTTTTCTGTGTCTTTTGGATGAGAAATACATCTCGAACACGTTCAATAAAAGTATTGTTCTTTTCTCCACTCCAAGCGCCATTCCATCATACATCAGGAAAATTCAGGTTTTCTATTATCTAAATATTGTCATGCTTATGAATCTCTTCGGACATTAATAAATCGAATAATAAAATAAATCTGTGTCATCTACTGTGAAATTGGGGCTCTTATAAATACAACCAATACACTCTATCCTTCCCCACATAAAAAGTGACTGATGCGTCAGCTGTATTGTATTGTATTGTATTGGTTTGTTATTCATTGCTTACCGCGGTAATATTATATTGCGTTGAATTGTATTGTATTACGTTAAGGTAACACAGTTTCCTTATGGTGTCGGACTGTTTGTTGCAAATATGACGACCTGAAAGATGCCTCATACATGTATGACGGTGAAGGTGAGGTGTTGTTGATGAACAAGTGAAGGAGGTTGGCACGCCGCAGGGTGTTGGGCAGGAACGACGGAGAAAGAGACGAGGGAAAATCGCGGATGCTAGTTTTGACAAGGGTGTATCACTCCCGAAACAATGCCTGTTGTGCCAAGATAGACAATCGCACTCGTCTTGACATTTCCTGCGAGTGGCTTCCCTTCCCCGATAACAATATTTTTGCATCAGCTGTGACGACTGCTTATGTTTGCGCATGGGGTTTCTTGTGCAGATTAAAAAGTATTGTTGCATCACCGTCCACACCGCTTTGAACATAGTTTTCCCCTCTGCACTTCCTCCTCAACACCATAGGATCTCCAAAATTTGCTCTGTTTGTCTGTCAGTGTGTCTTTGTTTTATTTACTTTTACTCGAAAGCCGCAAGGGAGGTAACTCATAATCGCGCTTACAGAAAATGACGTCAGACCAAAGAGCTTATGATAGAAAGAGGGCGAACTTGGTACAGAACCGCGAGACGAAATGTACGAGTTATGCGCCCTTGTCGACATGCTGTAAATGGCTCGTGGCAGAAAATCAAAAGGCGACCGAGTGAAACAGGGCGGTGACTTTTGCACAGCTATAAATTGCCATAATGCCAGATACAAGAAAAGTTGTGTTGGCAAGTCCTTTTTCAAATTTCTAAGAGACAAAGAAAGGTAAATTGCAATTGAAAAACTTCATTTTTTGTGTTTATGTAGGCCTAAACTAAGACCGCTGCAGTGTTGTTAGTGTTAAAACAATCGGAGAGCGGCTTGAATGATTCATGTTATACCTATATGCTAAATCCAAAACAGTTTGCTTGCTGACAGTTTACGTTCAACAGGTCGCTCACTGTTTACGTTATTGCTAGGTTGTTTGACTATATTTATGCTTATATTTCAAAAGTAGATGTCAGATTGGCAGTTTGGCTTCGTCAAACTGCTTATGTTAACAAGTTAAATTAGACTAAGTCTGTTTTCTCCTCGTGATCAATAACTGTGCAAAATAACCACTTACCTAGGCACAAAAATGGTCCTTGATCTGTTGTAATCACTTTTCGTTTGAGCGTAAACGGGAAAAAAATGTAATGTAGAAACTCAGTCCTTGTTATGATCTGTGAATTTCTGCGCATTAGATCTATATTGCGTGGAATGTTGTAGTCTAGCCAGTAGGTTCTGATTGTTCTGTCTGATTAATTAATTATTTTCCATGAAGTGACTGATGTTATTAAGCCAGTGATGTGGGAGGTGAGAGGGTTGGGGGGTAGGGGGACACCTGATATAAATTAAATTCACACTATTAGTGAAACAGTTTGTTATTGTGCTTTATTGTGATTAATTGATTGAATGACAGAGCTCTCTCTCTCTCACTCTCTCACTCTCTCTCACTCTCTCTCTCTCTCTCTCTCTCTCTCTCTCTCTCTCTCTCTCTCTCTCTCTCACGATTACGGATTTACAGTTTCGGATAAATGAAACAGTCTGTCATACATATTTTAATTTTAAAATATCTGTCGTTGATTAAAAAATAATAAATTCCAGGGCAGAAAACGAACCTATGACATACACACATAAGCAGCATAAAAGCACCTAATAAATGTGTTGCCGCATGACAAAACCCGGCTAAAGACGCCAGGATTGATTCGCTGCTACAGCCGTAAAACACAAAAAATAGGCTACCCCATCAATTTTAGGATTGTTGCCTCTTTGTCTTTATTAAAGACTTTTCTTTAATATCCCAAACGGATTTTGTTCAAAAATTACTGAAACATTGTTTATTTTGTTGATTTTCATAAGGGTGTTGATCACACCTTGCTAAAACAATGGCACTAATTGACCTCCGATACCCCAACTTTTCTTGTCCGACTATGAAGGGAAATCCCCAATGTGGATTGATATATAACGTCTGGAGAGTGAAAAGTCCCTATTGCTACTACTTTTTGGTACATAAAAGTGTGTGGCGTATGAATTTTTTCATGAAATTCCTTGTTCCGAAGCTTGCTTGTGACACAAGTTGTGTTCGAATGTGTCTCTAGGCAGGTCGTGAAAAACTGAAGTGTTTCCTATAGATTTTCGACGATTTTTAGTTCAAAGTGAATTTTTTAATGTAGATAAACTCATCATACATCTATTTCAAGTGTTTTCTTGCAATATTTATGTTGCATTTGTTAGAAACAATTTGTCAAAGTAAGTGACCGATTCTTTTTGGAAACCGGAAGTGATGGCTTCGTCTCCAGCGTCAGTAGATGCGTCGTCTGCTAGAGTAGCTAGGGCCTTGAATCGACCCGGTTTTGCTTCTGAAGAGCTCCAAGACCTGCTTTCAGACTATTTTTATGATGGTGCCAGTGGGAACTGTGATGAGGATTATGATTCTGACGAGCAGAAGCTTGATCCCGTTATTAAACGATACTGTTTGTTTTCATTCAATGATTCATGTTTCGTAGGCCTCTTCGCTATTGGCGTGTCTTTAATAATCCGTCATTCTACTTGCATAGATTTAGGTAAAGGTTGAAAAGGCGATATCAGTGAAAGAATTACAGTAGGAGTGTGGAAAATATTTCAGTAGTATATTTCGTTGGGTGGGGGTGGGGTGGGGGGGGGGGTTGAAAAGGTAAGTAGTCTGGCCTGCATTCAATATTACTAGCATGACAAGTTGACTATGTTCTCAGTATTTATTATTGTTGGTTTGTCTGTTTTAGGAAATGAACATGAGGACTATTTACCAAATTACTAGTAATTAGTATTTGCTTTGATATTTGTGTTTATTTAAACTTTATAAAGCAAAATGACATGTTATTTTGATTTACACCTGTGACGCGACAGATTTATTCGACGTGCGGAAGGGAGTGGAGACTCGGGGAATTATTAAAGCTTGATTATTAGGACTGAAAACTACCTAATGAAACTTTTGTTTTAGGTTTGTAATCTTTGTTTGACTATTTGAACTGAGCTGATGTAGCTGCTTGCAATTAAACAAAAGATTACTTGAGGAACGAGGGATTTAAGAGGGGGGGGGGGAAGGAGGGGGCATTATGATAGGGTTTATTTTAGAAAAATGATTGATTCAGGCCATGTTCTTGATATATTATTATGTGTTTGAGTTATTATAGACGTGCTAAACACTTGTTTTATTTCTAATATGTTTAAAAACACTATGCATTATGGATGGGTACAGAATATAAAATTGTGCGCACTGTTTTAATTTGTTTATGTTTAGTATTGTGTGGATGGTGTATAATGTGAATTTTCTCATCTTATCTCAACTCACTGCCATATTGCTTCCATCTTCCTGATTGTTTTGATACCAAATACATGCATGGGAAAATTCTGGTTGTGAAGTAATGATCATTTTACAATTCAAAACTTTGAAGGCAATTTCTGGAAATTAGCCCCCGAGAAAATAAAATATTTTAAAAAATCATAAAACATCAACCAATAAAGATAAAACAATTCTGTTTTTTGCATTTTGAAGATTATTTTTAGTACTTTGTTAATAAATAAATAAGTAAATTTTCATATTTTGACACTTTAGCCTGGTTTTCTCATGCTGCAACACAAATGTCAATAAGTAAACAACAACAAAAAAAAGACAGCAGTAGCGGAATGTTAATAATAATGATGGTTAAAAGTTTGGTTTTTGCAAACGTTGCCAAATGTTCTTTTGCAATGGCATAGGCTCAATAAGTTACCACGCACAGATCATTCATATAGCAGATGGTGAAATATAGCCAGCCCGAGCAAAGGGAAATAATCCGTGAGAGCGTCTCGCATTTTTGTATAGGACATAATGGAAGTTCCCTGTCTTTCCGTAATAAGGTCTTTGGTCAGACCAATGAACTCGACATGGACGAAAGCCAGAGACAGCGATTGGTTGTTTAAAGTTTGCTGCAGCTTCTGAAGGTTAACGCCACTGATGTCCGAGGTCCTACCTAGTGGATGCGCCTATAAATTATCATCACCCCAGTCACTCATACATTATGAGAGTTCAGAGTAACATAACTCCTTTAGTTTTCAAGATGCACCTTATATTGATCAGAGTGGTAGAACAGCTCAGCAGGTAGGCAACATCATTATGATTTTCAGAGATCGAAGCGTTCCCTAAATAGTCTTATAAGCGAAAAATAGACTTTGGCACAGGCTTGGGGATGACCGGTGGCGCATTTGGTTAGTCGCCATAGTTTTTTATGCGGAAGGTCGCGGAAACGATTTCCGCAATAGGCGAACTTTTGTGACTTTGGTACGAGACTATTGAGGTTTCTCCGCCTAGGGTAGATCTAGGCTACTCCTTTGCTAGTCGCGCAAAATGGCGTTATCGAGGTACCGCATGTTTTTTAAAAGCTGATTTCACGTTTATTTAAAAACCTCGATCTTAAAAAAGTGGATTACTAAACCCTTTCATAATCATACTTTCTAGTGTAAAAGTTTGAGATTAAAAAAAAGTAAAAAGAAGGCGTCAGACTCAATTAAAAAACAACAACAGTGAACAGAGTACCAGCAAATATTGATAGCAAGGGCGATGTTCCAATAGAGTCGTTCACAGAGTTAAAAACAATAAGACGTACAGAGGAAAAAAATACAAACCCCAACTGGGCAGACTGTGGAAGCGCATACAGTGACAGTGTAGACCTATAGACATATCATTTGTCTCTCTAGCGTATCACCAGGTGTTGGGGAGTTCTTATCATTGCACATCAGATGTATTCATAGCCGATTCAACCCCAACACTTCCTTCGCCCTTACTAAGATTTTAGTCTGTGTTTTTTGTTTTTAATCGCTTCCGGTACGCGGTGTTGGGGGCGATTGATCAGACGTGTTCAAAAACATAGCCTTTTACATTCAGTACCGTTTAAACGCCCACGATTAGGTTTTTTTGTCCTTTCCTTAAAGTTACATCGCTGATTTGCTTGTTTTCTCTTGTCTGCCCTTCGAGGATGAATTAATCTGCCGATGTTGAGAAATATTCTTGCAGACACTTACAAGCCTCAGTCCAAAACATACACATTCAAACATACATAGTTGTTGTTTTAGGAGTCCGAAACAAAACGAGGAAAATAACAATTCATGAAATACAATCTGCTACCTGTAACGATGAAGGAAATAAGTTTGGGAAGCGCAATACAATTATGTGGATACAATTACATTTCTCCCACCGCCGTAGCTCAAGTGGTAGAGCGTTCGCCTGGCACACCGATGACCCAGGTTCGAATCCCGTGGTGGGCGATATAACATGTGGCCATTTTCATTATCCATTTTAGCAGTATGATTGCTCTGATGGTTCAGTGTTGATTCAGGTCCCTACCCCTCTTTCCCTGGAATAGTTATCCCCGTCTGTCATATCGCCAATGGTGAGTGTAGACGTTAAACCTCAATGTTCATTCATTTATTAATTACATTTTGTCTGGTTTAGAATGAATGTCAGTTCTGATGAAATTTTGTAGAAACTTTCGAATAAAATGATGATGTCTTCTTCCTCGTTTATTTATTTTTCTTTCTCATTCACCACTACTCACCTCAACCAATCGAGTGGGCGAGGAAGTTCGTGACCGTTGTCTTTGGCATACAAGTGACGCGCATAAGCTGTACTGTGTAAGCATATCATAATATTAATAGGCTACAACTGTTTTTTTTGGTTTTTTTAAAAGCAACCCCCAAAAAAGCATATGTTTCACGCCTTCTGGAATTCTCGTCTGGTTGTGAGTGAACGGTTTTCGCAGATCCGTCAACAGTCAACAAGCCTCTCACGTGCCTCTCTTGACAACCCAGCACTGTCAACATGAAAGAGAATTTAAACACGTAAACAGTCCACACAACGTCTAAACAGCCATCCTTCTTCTTGGTCTGGTTATTTGTACTTTCCCCCTCTCCTAACTTTTTTCAGATCTCTCTCGCACTCCTTGTCTGTCTGTCTGTCTCTCTCCATCTCTCTATCATACACACACACAAACACACACACACACACACACACACACACACAACCACGTGCTCTAACACACGCAGACACTCATGGACTTTCTGTTCTCTCTCTCTCTCTCTTTCTCTCTCTCTCTCTCTCTCTCTCTCTCTCTCTCTCTCTCTCTCTCTCTCACTCCCATTATATCCTTCCGTTTCATCTCCTCTTCTCCTCATCTACCCCAACCCATCTCTTCCCCTCCTCTGCTTCTCGTCCTGACCACTAAAAAGAGATCCGTAGTATCTCATCTTTGATATGATGATGATAATCATTGTTGTCAGGGTGGCGACGTGGTGATCGTCCTTAACGCTGATGCAATAGGACGTTAAGCTTCGTTGTTCCTCCTGACCACTCGCTTCCCTTCGGTGTTCTTAACTGTCTTTTTTCCGACACAGACAAGAACATTTTGCCGGCAAGCTTCGTCACATGTGTACCTAGTAAGTTCTTTGCTCTTAAAGACTATATTTAAAGGGATCCACATTCGAAGGCTTTGTTTACTTTTGGCAACAATGAATTTAGTCTAAAATTCGCAGTATTATTATTACATAAAACAATGATAAAATTAAGTGCGCTTTCGTTGCTCAAACCAACAGGTATAGTTTGAATTTTTCATTTTGTGTTAACATGTTTTGCTCACCTCATAAATCCTATCCTATCCTATCCCGTAACTCAAAGGTCGTTGGGGCACCACAGATGATCGTTTAACCAGCGTACTCCATCTTTCTCTGTTCTAAGGAACCCTCATGGCTTCGCACAGTGTCAAGCCAGTCCATTCTCGAATGTTGTCCTCCCTCCTCTTTTTCTATCTATCTCTTCTTCTTCCTCCTTGCACCGTGCCCTGCAGGATGGTTTTTGCAAGGCCTGATGTTCTGGTGGCGTGGCTATACCATCGGAGTTTACGTTTCTTCAACACTGTGAGCATGTCATCGTGTTGTCCAATGGCTTGTGTGATGGTCTGTCGGGACTTCGTTGTTGGTGATGTGCTGGGTATAGGAAATGCCCATAAATCTTCTGTAGTACCTCATCTCAGAGATAGCAATAATGGGCTTAGACCGCCCTTGTTCTTCTGACACCCTTTTACTGCAATTTATGGCTGTTTTATGAGCTTTTTAAAAGGCGTGCCAAAGCACTCTGGGAATCCGGCATTTGCTAAATATAATACACATTCGTATATCTTGCGTCTTTGCTTAAAACAAAAAAAAAAATTACAACCCTTCTACATTATGGTTGTATAACATTACACATTAATATCTGCTGGAATGATCTTTTGTTTAACAAGATAGTCCCGAGTAAATAACGATAATGAAAAGATACCAACCAGTTTACCAGCATCTGAAAGATCCATTTTCCCCAATTCAATAGGTTTCATTTTTAAAAGAGATTTTGCAATCATAGCATAAGCTGTATTTAAGCCCACTAAGACAACACTATGGTATCCAAGATTAACAATTGTTTGTTCATATGGTACACTCATTTTTTATATATAATAAAAAAATAATAATAAATTATTACTGCATTGAAAACACATCTAATGATGGCTTCAATGATGGCTTCAATGATGAAGATGATTCAATTTCTTTTTCTACAAGTGGTTTTGGGGGTTTCTGTTTATTTTTTCCTTGGCGGTATTTATATATTATGTACCCACTTGCACCCACTACACCGGCTATACAAAAATAATATATGTTATTTGAAGATTGTACTGGTTGTATTGGTTGTATTGGTTCTTCTTTATTTGTTGTTAATGTTTGTTGCATTATTGTTTCTTCTTTTGGTGATTCCTTTTTTCCTAATATGTTTGCTTTTGTTTGTCTGTTCCATCTATGTAACTTGTTAAATTCTGCTAACTTCTTTCCAGCTGCAATTCTTCCTGGGCTCTTTTGTTTAGTGACTGTCACTGGGTTCTGTTGATTCTCTGAATTCTTCACCTCCGTCTCCTTCTCCATCTCTGGATTGGAAGAGTCCATTTTTAATAGCAGAGAAATTTATGTGTTGAAAAGTAATTAGCCCGGCTGAAAATGGGGTCAACAAGCTTCCAAACTTATAATACAAATTTCTTGATGCCTCACTAATCCCATTAACAATAACTGGATCTTTAATCAAATCATCAAATAAATCATTCTCACAATCTAAAGTAACAAAGGTCGACACGGCTTTGGTATATAACTTCACAATCGAACGCCCTAAACTCTTAACCATTAAAGCGCCGAGAACTTTATCATATTTATTATGTAATATAATGATCTCTTCAGGCCTCAGTCTTTGCACTTGTTCAGTAGTTAAGTCAACACCGAGATAATACTTTGACTTTCCGGAAGCTACTAATGCAACCAGCCTGTCTCTTTTCTCATTGTCAACACCTGTAACTGTAACATTAATAGCTTCTTGCATTAACAAGTCATCACAATTCATTTTAAATACAAATAAAATAAAAATCTAAATTAAAAAATGGCTGGTGCTGCAATGGTGCTTGGTTCTGCTGCTGTAAATGCCTTAGCCTTTTCAGGATCAAATTATTTGTTTTCAAAACTGGACAGTAAAGAAGAATCAAAACGGCATAACTTAGCAATGGAAAAATTACAACAAGATCAGGCCGAATACGAGAAAAACAGACTAATGCAGCTTGATTTTGTTAATAAAAGATTGAAAGAAGAAGGCCATGCAGATAAAACATTTGAAGACGTTGATGAAGCTTTGCACCAATATTATTTATTCACCGGCACAACACTACCTTCATTAAAGCAACCAGTGTTATCCGATTACTACACACCTAACATTGCACCTACAATGTCAGAGTCCGGAGAATTAATTTTAATTGTGTTTGGAATAACAGTAGTTTATTACCTCGTTAAACAAAAATATAAATCTAAATAAAATATGACTTCACGTTTGTCTAGATTATATTATTCTCAATCCGGATATTGGAAAGGGATGACGGCAGTTAATAAACTAGTAGAAAAGACTGGCTTGTCAGCAAACACAGTTAAACAATGGTTATCGAAGCAAGCTGTATGGCAAATCTATCTTCCACCCCCGAAGAAAATAATAAGACCAAAATTTGAAAACTCCAGACCAAATGACACGCATCAAATAGATTTGTTATATCTTCCCCATGACAAAATACATAGAAAGAAATACAGGTATGCCCTTACTGTTATTGATATAGCTACCAGGTTTAAAGACGCTCATGCTCTTAGGACTAAAAATTCTGCTGAGGTCGCTCAAGCCTTAAATGCGATTTATTCAAGAGGGCCTCTAAGGTTCCCTAGACTTATTCAATGCGATGAAGGGTCTGAATTCAAAGGAGCTGTTAACCAGCTTTTGTTAAAACATAATGTAACTGTTAGAAGAGGAGTTGTTGGATTGCACAGATCACAGGGTATTGTAGAAAACTTTAATCGGCAACTGGCAGAAAGATTATTCACTTATCAGTATTCAAAGGAACTCTTTACTGAAACCACTAATACAGAATGGGTTGTTAGGCTGCCTCGAGTTTTAAGGGAAATGAATTCAGAACCAACCAGAGTTACAGGATTAAAACCAGTTGAGGCTATTAAAAAGAAACAGATTGTTGTTACCGTTTCAAAGCCTGGTCAGCCGGATCTAACTTTGATGAACAAAACTGTTAGATACCTTTATCAGCCTGGAGAAGTTGCTAATGACACAAGAAGACGAGCTACAGACCCAATTTGGTCATTAAGCGTTTATGAAGTTGACAGAGCATTATCTACTGATCCGCCCGTATATTATTTAAGACCGAGAAGCGATCGTAGAACACCACAAAGAAACTTTGTAAAAGAAGAACTTCAGATTGTTCCACCAGACACAGAGCCATTAAGATAAATGAACTATAATCATCACCACTATTACTTACCTTCAACCTTTTTTTTGACTTAGTGACTTACATCTAACTTAATTAAGTCGACTTTTAAAAAAACTTATAACTTACAATAATTAAATTATAAAAGAACTTACTTACTTACATCTAACTTAATTAAGTCGACTTTAAAAAAAACTTATAACTTACAATAATTAAATTATAAAAGAACTTACTTACTTACATAAGTATTGTATAGCCAGTTGGTTGGTCAGTTTTTAATAATAATTTTAAGTGCTTGCCTTTTTTTAGCTGTTCTTTTAATTTAGTTCTTTCCTCTTTTGATTCAATTACGTCATTTTCTTTTAAACAGTTATCAAAGCTGTCTCGATCTTTGCAATAAAACAGGCAAACAAATTTAACTTGTTCTCTAAAATCCTTTAATATGGAATTAAATTTCTGCGTGATTAACCAGACACTAATTTTCACATGGCGTCCACTGAAAGCCAGCTTGCTCAATATGTTCCGTTTTAATACAATATCTTTTTCTGCACTGCAATCATCGATTAAGAATAACGTATTACCCTCATTCTCAAACAGGTTATAAAAATATGTTAAATACTCATTGAGCTTGCCATTGGTATTTACAACAAAGATATTTTCATCTGTCCAGACATACTTACGATCTAAGTAGGTTTTATTATATTGAATAGTGGGGCAAAAAATTACTATATAATCAAAGTGGTCTGCATAATATTTTTCTAACAAATCCAGAACAAAGACAGTCTTTCCGCATGATGTCATGCCAACGATCATTCCACAATGAGGATCACGCGGTAACAAGGACGCCATTTTAATATACTAAATCTTTTAATCTTCCATTTTCAATGTTTAGCTGAGCATCCATAATAATATACATGTATACTGTAACTGATTCTGACCTAGCACTTGCTTCCCTATGCAATTCAATTGTTATACCATCTGTTCCGTTTTCAATTCTTCTTCCAGATCCATGAAGTTCGTTGGTGGGTATGGTTCGAAAGTCTAACCACAACGCAAATTTATTCACCAGATAATCTTGCAGTCGCGTGTCATGCAAATGAAGATCCTTAGAAATCAAATCCACAGTGTCAGTCCGCAATCTACCTCCACCCAAGATTTTCCTAATCTCATCAAACTGTTGAAACCCCATCATTCCATTCGCGAATAATTGATTAGGCTTACCTTCAATCACGACAGACGCTTTTGAAATATTAGGATTGATAAAATTTTCGCTGTCACGATTATAATTAGATTCTTTCACAAACAACAACAGTACACCTTTAAAACTTCGAGCAGGTGAATTTATGTTGATGGTCCAGAGTGCATCTAATAAATCTTTATTAAATTGTCTGTAGCGAACGATCCTATCATAATAAATTGCTAGTTTGTCATATTGGCCCCTGATCATCCTACTGAGTTCAGCGTGAGTGACCACTTCGTATTCAAGCGTGATGTCTGTAATTGTATACCTAGCATCATTGTCAGAGCTAATTACTACTTGAGAATAATCATTGAAAATAATTTCGTAAGAAAGCCTGTCGTTAAATGAACCTTGATGAAATGGCAGATGACTGTGTAGCAGTTCAAAATCGAGTGGAAAATAAAACCTGTTTTTGTATACAGCAGCTAATGCATTTTCACCTTTGTTAGAAACGACAGCATCGCCAGCTTTGATTCGAAGTTTGGCCACATTGGCGGCTTGAATCCCCTGACCAACTAAATCTTCCCTTTCATATTTACTCAGCCACAGATCTGTGTAACAAAACAAAACACCGGCGTCATCGATACTTTGGATTTCTCGCCCATCAAGTTTAATAACCATTCTTTTAATTATAGCTCTGCCTAGATTGTTGACTATGGTTCTGTTAGGATCGTCGTCAGAATTCAGACTAATTTTAAATCCTAGTTTAGGACTGCCCGGAACTATTACATCATCAGGACCTAAATTTGGAAATCTTATGGTTAGTAGCTGATTAGGCTCTATGCTGCTTGGATTGTTTGTAATAATTATTGTGCTTTTCTCACCTTTGATGCCTAAAGGTGTCCTCAATCGACGTGTAGGGTCTAACAAGTTTCCGTAGCTTTGCATTTTTAATGCGATAAAAAAAAATTATATTTAAAAATGGCAACAGGTGGTGAAGCTCTTGATGAAGTGTTTAAACCTGATGAACCTAATGAAGACCACGACGTCACACTGCTTTCAATGGTAGGAGATGACATGAGCCAAACAAGACCAAGTATAGGAGAAGAATTACGTCAAGTAACTGAAACCCAAAAAGCCAGAAAAATCAATAAATTTTACAATTACATCGGGCGCGAGTTACCTGATTATGTTAGTCCCAGCGACTTCGAACTAGACAAAAATAATCACTTGTTTATAAACACTATGGTATCCGGTAAAAAAGTGAGAGTACAGTTAACTATGTTAAAGAATCCTGATAAATTTTATGCGTGGTCTACTTTGAAAACTAAACTCCCAGTGACTGTAATACGATCATTGGGGCTTTCCGATAATAGAGTGCCAGCGTTGCATCGCCAAGCAGTAGCTTCACTTCAACGAATAGATGCATCGTTAAGTTCAGAAATAGAACTACAAGACTTAACTAACTTAACTAGTTCTGCATTAGAAGTAAATAAAGAGTTAACAACCTTACAAACAAATGAGGGCACCAATATTGATCAGGTTATGGAAACTATCAATGACACGCCATTATTGCCACTGCGTGAACTTCAGGGCTTAGATAAAGCTTTACAATCTGTGAGAGGGGAGACAATGATGAATTTGGCCAAGCTCGGTGAGCTCGACAAACATATAGAAAAACAAAAAAATAAACTAGCAGAAGCTGATGACGCGAACTTAAGCATTGAGGTAAAACAGTTGATTCAAAAAAGGCTCGCAGACCTTTACACAGAACGCGCGGCAAGGCTAGAAGCCTTATCCATAAACAGAGAAAAATTAATAACTAATTTCGCCAGAATAAAAGAAACGGTGCATAAAATTTTACACGAAGACACTACACTTGCAGAAAGAATTCAAACACTGTTCAGAGAGCAAGGTGTTACAATATTTAGCATTCTTACAGCTGTTGGGATGACAATAAGCACACTAGTCTTAGCATTGACTAGAACCGTAGGCATTGGTGGCGGACCTGGCGTACCTGGTGGACCTGGCGGTAGTCCGGTTAAAGACTGGATTAAAAAGACGTTACAAAGCATAGCTAACTTATTGAAACGCTTAGGTGACAAACTTGTAGACGCACTTCCAGGAATATTAGGTTCTGTATTTTCATGGATATTTAATACTGCTTCTAAAGTTGTGGTTTGGGCGTCTGAGCATCTGTGGTCTTTGTTTATAATAATATTACTCTGGTTACTTAAAATAGTAAATCCCAATTAACCCAGCAAGCAATAAACCCCCTGTAAGCGCTAGACGTGAAATCTCATGATCAATTACCGGCAGGCTTGGTAGGCTTGGTAGGCTTGGAAGTGGTGGCGAACTTAAAGGTTCATTATTAGGCCTAGCAGTAAATACCGTATTTGCTGTATTCACTGTATTCACTATGTTCACTGTATTTATTGTAGGATTGTAGCCTATATGAAACTGAGGGTCGGCAATCACTATATTGTTGTTGTAGTTTGATATAGTTCCTATCCTAAGCTGAAGGTCTGAAGGCAACATATACAGTCCTAAACCTATTACGTAATCTACTTTCGATCTAGCATACTTTAAAGTGTCCTGATATCTTTTAATACTCGCGGGCAAATCTACTGCCGAATTAATAGAATCTTCAATGTTGGCTAGAAACTGCTTTTGTGCATCGAAGCTAGTTCCCTCCCCAATGATATTACTTCGTGTTTCTGCTTGAGACCCCAGAATGCACCACGCATACGTACGAATAGATTCATTCAGCCTTTCCACCCCACTTTGAGTAAATCCGTTTGATGTGTCCAATATAAAAGTGCTGTATGCTGTACTTTGTTTTTGTCTGATATACAGTAAAGGAACCTGGCTGTTGTGGTTAAATGATGTAAATCCAGGTACGTAAGGCCCCGTGTATAAATTACCTACAGCGTATCTAAATAAAGTTCCCATCCCATGATTGAGGTCTAGTTTTTGTCTGAAGTCTGTTTTAGTATCAATTCCGAATTCATTGCACAACCTTTGATACGCTTTTTTGTCAAAGCCGTTGTTAAAGGGATTAAAGTTTTTGTCGGTAGGTAACGGAGCCTGAAGTTCAGACAACACCCGCCTCACTTGATAATACAAATGGAACAGATAAATAGACTTCAACATGGGATCTGGGTGATTAAGGTGATGAACGTAAGAAACTCCGCAACCAGTTGTAGCGCATGACACGGCAAAATTAATTTGATTCTGAAAGAACTGCATACCCCCGTTGTTTAGCCATTGGTTAGCTAAAAAGTCGCTCGTAATGTCTGGGTTGAGGTAATGATCAAAAATATTATGGGGGATAGTTTCGAAATGGACGTTGGCTGCCACAGCTATTGTCAGCTTGGTTAGGTCGACTGCTTTTTCGTAATAAAAAGGCCCTGTAGTATACTTTGCAGCTTTGTTATATTTATAAGGCGCGTACATTTTTATTATATTAAAAAAATATGTTTGTAACTTTCGAATCTGTAAAATCAGGTGTGCCCATTGAACTTCAGCATCCTATTGACAACAAAAACAAGGACCTTAACGTAATCCTTCACGAAATATTCTACACGGTTAAATGGTTAAATATTAGTCATGAACTAAACAACAACTGGATAATGATTAATAAAAAAAGGCACTTTATTCATGGCGGCTATTATGACTTCTGCAGACTTACTGAAGAATTGTTTAAACCTCATTCGATTGAAGCAAAAATGAACCCTGCAAACTTAATAGTAACTTTAACTTTCCATAAAACCCTGCATAAAGACATTACCAGCGTTACACTTGCGCCAAAGCTGGCAGAAATATTAGGTTTCCGTGGCAATGAATTATCTTTATCTGACAGCTCCAGCACTGTCGGCAGTTCTATAAGATTTATTGGATCAAACCCTATGAATTTGTTAATTAATAATAGATTGTTTGTGTACCTTCATCAACTGAAGACATCGGAAAACTTAGTAAACGGAACTCCTAGTACATTGCTAAGGATAATCTCAACTCAGAGAGAATCTTACTGCGATCCAGTTTCATTGAAATTTCTGCCTCAAAAACGCCACTTAAGTCAGGACTATCATACTAGTTTCTGCTTCAAAATAACTAACCAAAACAACGAAATTGTAGACTTTGAAGATCTTACAATTATTCTTGAGATAAAATAAAGTTTAATTTTAAAATACAATGTCAATCGGCCCTCAAATTCCAGTAACCTGTCCTACCATTGAACTGAAAGACTTAGCAGACACAATCGACTTTGATGCGAATGCTATTGTTGGGTCTATTTACGGTTTCGAATTTACACAAAATGGATATTATAAACGAGCGCTAGTGCCGGCAGTGCCTGAAGTGCCGCAAGTGCCGCCGTCAGTATTGCCAGAAAAACCATCTATCGATCAGCTAAAGGATTTTAATGCCGGTAAAGTAGATCCCGATTTTAAGTATGCTATTACTAAACGAGAAAATATCTGGTCTTTAACACCTGTAGACACAGAATTAGATTGGCTTATTAAATTCAAGTGCAAAAGCCCTTACACTTTTATGGGACCAGACAATAAATTTAAGAAAATTATTAACGCCGGGCCTATGTTAGTTAGTCTAGTGCCGGATGAAAACAATCGGGAAACCATAGAAGTCAAAGCCTACAAAAAAAGCAACTATGTTTTACATAAGCGTGAAACCGCAGGGAAAAATGTTAGAGTTATTCTGCAGCCTCCTTTACAGATAGGTAGCACAGCTATGATAGTACTGGACATAATTGCTCACAGGCCTACGCAGAGAAATTTTAATGTAATTCCGCAAGTGTCTCTAAGTTGGGTTGATTTAGATGAGGATCCCAGACGAGTTACAGTATTTATGAAAAAAAGAGAAAATGAAAATCAGTTTTCCGTATTTACTTCATCACCCAAGATAACTTTTGTCCCTGTTCCAAATCCTATTGACAGAATAGCGCAAATTAGCCTAGACAACGTAGATCTGTTAGCATTTTATTTCAGCGATCAGATATTTTCTGATAGTCAAATAGAATATTTTGCTAATAAACTAAAATCAAGTTAATTATTGTTAACCCTTTTTTTTCACACTAAAAATATGACGACAAAATTGTATCCTGCTATAGTAGAAGCAGTAGTGGATGAACAACCAATGCAACCCAGTGCTCCAACGTTAGACTTAAGTAATGTTCAAACGTTCAGGTTGGAAGAAATAAGAAAAGTTAGGACTCAAATTGAATCAGATATCCAAAAGTACTCTAGATGCAGACGAAGGTGTTCCGGCGCTTATAGCGGAATAAATTACGTGTCTACTGGTCTAAATGTTATTAATGCAGCGGAAGCTGCGGTCAGCGTGGGATTATTGGTGACTGGAATTGGTATACCAATTAGTATTGGATTAGGGGTTGCTGCCGGATTATCTTCAGTAATGTCAGTTTTACTTGGTGTAATTAATACTAAAGTATCTAAGAAACTAGAAAAACACGACCTCATTTCTAGCCTGGCGATAGCTAAACTTACTAGCATGAACTTAATAATTTCTAAAGCTCTAGAAGACACTCAGATTACAGACCAAGAGTTTGTAATTATCCAGCGAGATTTTGAAGAATATAAAAAGTTGAAGCACGACATACAATCTAAATCTAGGTCTGCACCTGTTAATGTTGAAGAAATTAAAAAAAAATTAATAGAGGAAGGGAGACTACTGGGACGGAAAGAGCAGCTAGATGCTTTGAAGAAAAAGCTTGGCGCTTCAGAATAAATACAGTTAACATTTACTCAAGCCTTACGGGCCCTCCTCCTTACTCGTAGTCGTAGTCGCAGTCGCTGTTTCTACCTGTAATTTATAGTGGCCTAGAGCGTATGCAAACTCCTTAGTTACTCTTATTCTCTTTGTGTCATTAGCGCATAATGTTTTTTTGGTCGTCACAGCAGTGGACACTATATGGTTTTTAGACTTTATAGTTGTGTTAGGGTATGGTTTAACTTCTTTCCCATCTAAGGCTTCCAGGTAGTTTTCATGCCTGATATCTCTGTTTTTTATTGCAGCTTTTTGGGTGCCTTTCGCTTTTGAAGATTCTCCCGATTCGTGTTTAATACTGTACTGCTTAGATCGCAGTCCTGCGTATTTTTCAATAAGTTTCCCGTTCATTTCATCTTTCATCAAACCTATTTTCTTTTGGTTTGCTTTGCTGTACAAAGGGTGAGTTTCAGGGTAGTCACTAGTATCGTAATGTTGCAGTTCCGATTCTAAGTCTTTATAAATGTCTTCAGTAGGGATGTCTAGTATAAGGGAGTCTGTGTCTGTGTATAAAACTCTGGCCTCAGGGTATTTAGGTTTAAAGTAATCGTAGTAAAATTCGAACATTAATAATTTAGAAAGGTCAAGAATAGTCATCCCCATAAACACTGGTTTGTCTAGATTAACTTGCGTGGTTTTCATGGTAACTGCATACAGGGAGTCATGAAACTCTTTGTAACCAAGGTATTGAGGTTTAGATGTTAATTTAATCGCTTGATTGGGTGATGTAATTAGCCTGACATCTTTTCGTTTGTATGGGTTCTCCATAGTTTTACCAAAACAGCTGTTATTCAGCAGCTTAAAGAAATCTTTTTCAAACGTAGATTGCGCTTGTTTCCTGAGCTCTGTGTTTTTATTGATGTACCCGGCCAAGACATTCGTTTGTTTAAAGAATAAAAGCTTGTGAATCGCTGTGCACTTCATGCCGTGTCTAATGTAGAACTGCAGGTTTCTGTAGTGGCAGACGTAATTAGATTTATTATAGAGGTTGGGAATAAGTTTAAGTTGCTTGTCTGTACCATGCAATCTTTCTGGTGCTAATGGGTAATCATTATGTAGGTCGTGTAAAGCATTGGGATACTCTAGGTCAACTTCGACAATAAACCCTATAGTATGATCTTTAGGGTGATTTAAAATACTGTTTAACCAAGTAAAGTTTGCGGGGTTTGGATTAACAAGTAATTTGAAATCTGAAACCGGCAAAAGCTCACTCATTGCCCAACCATATAAATTGTTGGCGTCAAAGTACATTATATAATTAGATTTCTGCGAGGGGTCATAGTGCTTCAGGTATTTATTGTTGGCTTTGCAATAATTATGAGCTGCCACGCTTATTCCTCCACGAATGCCCGACTCAATCATTGTCATCATTACCTGGTCAGTTATGAGATCGATTTTAGAACCGCTAAGTTTTAAGAAAGCATCCCAACTCATTCCTGGCGAAGAAATATAATGAGAAGGGTCGAGGGAGTAATGATGTAAACTCGTTTCTCTGTATTTTTCAAACACATCAGCCAACAAACAGACGTCGGCTTTTAAATATATGTCGTGGTAGTCACCAAGGTTTTTACATCCGAGTGCATTCCAGACATTCTGGGCATGTTCATAATCGATATCACTTATGAAACTTTTATTGAGTGAAGAATAGAAGTTCTCTTTAGGGGGTAATTCTAGTTCTTCAAACACTTCCCAAGAATCCATGTATTCATAAGGATACACGCCTTTCCGAATAAGTGTAACGTCTGGAAAATATTTGCTAGTGATAGGATAGCTGGGTAAGTTCTTAGCTAGTGTTTCTAAACTGGAAGACAAATGTTGAAAGCTGTCGTAAAACTTTAATTTATTCAGAGTGAAAGTTTTATATTTTTCTTCTGTCTCGGCAATACATGACACTTTGTATGCTTTCGTCACTGCCTGCATGATTAAATGGGAGTCGTAATTTCGAAGATTGTGAATGAAAATAGGGAGAGAAAAATGTTTCATTCCATATTCCAAGTTGCATTTCTGATGAGCTGCACCTCTAAATGCCCCTGTTATGTGACAATGATCTCTCACTCTTTGGGTCTTTGTGTCCTTCGGGTCAAACTCTTTATTACAAATGTGGCAATGTGTAGCTGCTTTAAAATTATGGGAGTCAGATTCAGTAAATATCATGGGCACCGGATTATCTAGCTGCAATAAACACAATTTGTATATTTTGTTCATCTCATCTAAGAACTTTCGAGCTGCGTCAGGCCATCTGTAAATTACCGGCTCTGTATGTTGTCCGTCGGCTCTAACAACTACATACCCGAAACTGCAGACTTCGTGAAGGTGTGTAAGGAATGAGTTAGGCGTACAAAATCCTTGCGGGCCTTGATATTTTAAAATCAATGATTCGAAGTCGGCATAAACTATATAAGGCTGCTTGAATTGTTTGTTGATGTTTTTAAAATATACTTGAGAACCTGGCTTTGGTAACACAAGGCGGGTTTGAATATCTGTCATACTTTTACAAATTTTACTGTGCTTGTCAGCCACTTGGAGATTAGAGACTCTAGTTAAACAGCGTCTACTTATTATTCACCATCGACATTGATTCTGCCACTTCTTTGACTTCCTTCCACCATCCGAAGTCAACTGGACGAATTGCATGGTCAAGTATAAAAACGGAGATCTGGTTTAGAATATTAGGTGCAACGTTTTTAAGACCAAGAATTACTATCAAAGAAATCTCAAATTCAACAATTCAACCAGCTCAACGTCAGCTAAGTGACGATATATAAGTGACCACGATCTCGTGATGATGTCTCACCGTCTCCACTTGAAGAGAGTAAGCAAAGCAAAGTGCACCAGCCTAAAGTTCGACCTGGATAAACTGCAAGACCCGTAGGGGGCAGAAATATTCCAAGCCACAATTTGAGGGACATTTGCACCACTGCTCATTTTGGGACCACCACCTTCAACTCAGCAGTGACAGATGCCGCCACTGAGGTCATTGGCAAGCACCGCCCAAAGAAGAAACCGTAGATCGCACCTGAACTTTTGCACCTGTGTAACAAACGAAGAGAGATGAAAAGGAAAACAACACCTCACGGAGAGCTGACGCCTATCGAAAAATCAACAATGAAGTCCGAAAAGGCATGCTCACAGCAAAGGAGAACTGGATAGAAGATCAATGCCAGGAAATAAAGAACAATCTGAACAAGAACAATAGTAAGAAGGTCTACCAGACTGTGAAGCGGCTGGCAAGTGTTAAACAGCTCAAGGTTTCCGCGATCCAAAGCAAGTTCAGAAGAACAGGAAGTTTTGAATAGATGGACAGAGTATTGCTCTGACCTTTACAACCACACACTAAACGGAGACCCATCAGTACTAGCATGTCCCCAGAACAGAGAAGAAGAAGAAATCCTCCCATTTCTCCGAGAAGAAGTTGAGGCACCAGTGCAATCACTGAAGAAGGGGAAGTCAGCGGGAGTGGACAACATACCCGCAGAATTGCTTCAGGCAGGAGGAGAATCGATGATTGACGCCCTCACCATTATCTGTAACAAGATCTGGCAGATTGGGGAGTGGCCCATACCGTGGATTCATTCACTTGTCCTCACTCTTCCCAAAAAGGGTAACTGTAATATCAGAAATGTTGACGACAAAGATGTGGTAACTCAGCTTAGAGATAAACTTATAGTACTGAACAAAACTTGCAGTTAATTTACCAGCTCTCTAGAGGAATGTTGACCATTATTAAATTAACTTCCCTGAGACGGTCACTCCCGATACCGTCAAGCAGAATTCACTATGAAGAATGTAAGTACATTAAGTTAGCATACTTGGGCATCTGACCGGGGTCACTTGACTCCTATGTAGCCACGCGAATCATATCATTCTAAGATCTACCCTGCGTTTCTCCTCTGACACACGAAGTGAGACGTAACAGATAGTGCCCCAGAAGCAGGACAGGGGAACAAGAGACTTCCGAGAAAAGATTCACGTAGTCGCGAGAACGAGATGATTGGTCGGAGATGACGTAGGGACTCCTGCATATCCCCTGAACGCCCCACATTAACCGGGTAGTCACACGCGAAGCTTAGAACTAAGAGGGTCAATAAGGAGCAAACTGAAGTGAACACAAATCCTCAGCCATCAATAAACAGAGTGATAGACTAGAGACAATAGTTCTCCTGTCATCAATCGCCTTGAAGGAAAACTATTGTCTCTAGCCTATCACTCTGTTATTGATGGCTGAGGACATCAACAGAAAGAGTGGATCGCAGCAGAGACCTTGGTCATGATAGAAGAAAGAAAGAAGAAAAAGGCAACAGTCAACAACAGCAGAACCAGAGCAGCAAAGGCCAAGGCCCAAGAAGACTACACAGGAGCCCATAGAGAAGTGAAAAGAAGCATAAAAAAAAGATAAGGTCTACGTTGATGGACTGGCGGCTGAAGCGGAACAGGCAGCGTACAGTGGCAATATGAAACAGTTGGACGACACCACTAAGCGACTCTCCGGAAAGTTCAGCAAACCAGAAAGACCTGTTAAGGACAAGCAGGGAAACACCATGAACAGTCTAGACCAGCAGTTGAACAGATGGGCTGAACACTTTGATGAACTTCTGAATAGACCAGCACCAACGAATTCCCCAGTCATTGAACCAGCCAATGTGGATCTTCCAATCAACTGTGAGAAACCGACCAGGGAAGAGATCAAGAAGGCCATCACCCTGTTGAAGAACGGAAAGGCCGCTGGACCAGACGACATCCCAGCAGAGGCGCTAAAAGCGGACTTGGAAGCATCAGTGGAGATGCTGTACACACTCTTTGAGAGGATCTGGGAGGAAGAAGATGTTCCGGCAGACTTGAAGGAAGGTTACCTGATCAAGCTTCCCAAGAAAGGTGACCTCAGCAACTGAAACAACTACAGGGGCATCACACTTCTATCTGTGCCTGGAAAGGTCTTCAACCGGATCCTTTTGGAGAGGATGAAGGATACTGTCGACCCACAGTTACGAGACGAGCAGGCAGGCTTCCGATAAAATAGATCCTGCACGGACCATATTGCAACGCTCGGCATCATAGTGGAGCAGTCCCTGGAATGGAACTCGCCGTTGTATATCAACTTCGTCGACTATGAGAAGGCGTTTGACAGCGTGGATCGAGATACCCTCTGGAAGCTCCTTCGACACTACGGCATCCCGGCCAAGATGGTCAATCTGATCATGAACTCCTATGACGGCATGTCCTGCAGAGTTATACATGGCGAACAGCTCACAGACAACTTCCAGGTGAAAACCGGAGTCCGACAAGGGTGCTTGTTGTCACCTTTCCTCTTCCTCATCGCCATAGATTGGGTTATGAAGATGTCCACCAGGGAAAGTAGGAACGGAATCCAATGGACTCTGTGGAACCAGCTCGAGGACCTGGACTTCGCTTACGACCTTGCTCTTCTTTCCCATAGCCAACAGCAGATGCAGGAGAAGACAAATGCAGTGGCGGCCACATCGTCGGAGGTCGGCCTCAACATCCACAAGGACAAGAGCAAGGTCCTGAAGATCAACTCCATCAGTACCGAACCAGTCATCTTGAATGGAAGTCCCTTGGAAGAAGTGCAGTCCTTCACCTACCTGGGTAGCATCATTGATCAGCAGGGCGGCACAGATGCGGATGTCAAGGCTAGGATCGGCAAAGCAAGTGCTGTCTTCATTCAGCTCAAGAACATCTGGACCTCCAGAGAGCTGTCTTTGGCCACCAAGATACGGGTATTCAACTCCAATGTGAAGTCAGTCTTACTGTATGGAGCAGAGACATGGAGGACAACTAAGACCACCATCAAAAAAGTCCAGTCCTTCATCAACAGTTGCCTCAGAAGGATTCTCCAGATCCGCTGGCCCGACACCATCAGCAACGCCAACCTTTGGGAAAGGACCCGCCAACTCCTTGCTGAAGATACAATACAATACAATACAAGATTATTGCTTTAGGTCCAGCGGACTCTTCCGAGCCAAATCAGGACCAGCTGAAGATGAAATCAGGAAAAGGAGATGGGGCTGGATAGGGCATACCCTACGCAAACCAGCGACGAAAGTCACCCGGCAGGCGCTGAAGTGGAACCCCTAGGGAAAGCGAAAGAGAGGCCGTCCAAGGAACACCTGGCGACGCGACCTCGAGGCCAACACCACCAAAATGGGCTACACCTGGAGTCAGTTAGAAAGAATGGCACAGGACAGAGGACTCTGGAGAACTGTTGTTAGCAGCCCATACCCTGGCAGGGGTGACGGGCATTAAGTAAGTTAAGTAAGTAAGACTAGAGACGGTTTTAGGATTCCCAGAGACTAGAAGGAAGTTAACACTGGTAGTTTTCTAGTACTTGCATATTTATATATTACATTGATTGCCATGTATTATTATGTTCGTGTTATATGTATTTACAGAAACTGATTATTGTTTTTAACATGTTGTGCATATTGCTCGATATATCTTAGTCTTAAGATTTGGATATAGTAGTATGCTTATAGGCATTTTATATGTATGTGTTTTCTTGATATTTTATAATTATGGTTGTATTCTATTATGGTTGTATTCTATTTTGTTTTTGTAAACGGGGGTTCGATAAATTAGAATATAGCCTCAGCATTCCCTGCGTGGGATGCCTTTATTGTACAGTGAACGGCTGGTGGAATGCCTTCAGTGTTACCACTGGGGTTGTTTCAGCAGATTTTGTATGCGGATCAGGGGTGGCTCCTCTTTCAGGGAAGTTGTGGTCTTGATTTTGTGGTCCTGATTCGGTTCTTTGCAGTCCGCTGGACCATGTAAGCAATGACTAACTAACTAACTTTAAATGATAAACAGGATCTTCCGAGGGGGCGTGGTCAAAGTGGGTCCCCATAAGGTATTTTCAGAGTTCAAAATTCAGACGATTCAAAACACAAACTAGAAGATAAAACAAACAAACAAACAAAAATACTCCAGATTTAACAAATAGTGTAGTGGTTCCCTTTATGATGGCGGCATGACCTAATCTAATTAAACTTGAATGGATTAGTAAAGCACGGTAAATAAATATGGAACCAGTTGTATCCAATCTCCGGAGCCATCGGCAAGCTATTTTACATAAAACTAAGTTTAAATATGTCTGCAGAACAAATCACGTAAGCAAATCTGCCTTAAGCGTTATTTCTGGTCAAAAGCGTTTTTACTCGATGAAGGTGTTCAGCGCGCTACAAACAGTATGGTGAATATGCGCTAAGCGTTATACAGTGCAAGCAAGTTCAAATCTGACAGCTTTGCATTGATCCATACTGGTGTTTAGACGCTTTGATATTGCCGAGGCCGGAAGTCTCCGCGCCGCTTATTTGCGTATTTCTGCTTTCAGACGCTTGATGTACCTGTTTCCCTTACTTTGTTTTATAAACTGACGCCATAACCGGTTGCCTCCCTTTGGTGACTTCACCCTCCTCCCACCCACCCCCCATTCCCCCTTAAACTGACGCCCGTTGCAAGCAGCGCATTTTCCCCACCTCCTTTCTCGCTTATTCTTTCTCTCTATTATCAGCGTTTCGCTTTTACTCAAATCACCATTGATTTTCATTCTTCGTCCAACCGATTTCGATTCTTCTCGTCGCATGCAGCGATTCCGTAGTTCAGTGACTCCTTTATGAGCCGGATAGAAAAAAAAAACAATTGACGCCCCGTTCCGCCCTGTTTGTTTTGCTGATGATAGATTAACGGTCATTGCGCACGCGCTATTGACGAGGGTGGGCGTCATTTCCGTTGTCCCTAT
>CM072513.1:49599747-49722247 GCA_036898135.1 Oncomelania hupensis
TGCATTCTTCTGGATGTTGGTCTTTTGTAGAATACTGTACATCAAACATTGTTAGGGTTATGATAATCAGTATAATAACAATGATGATGATGATGATGATGATGATGATAAGAAGGAGCAGTGGTAATAGTATTGTTGTATTACTGAACTCACTACCTCACACCACTTGTTCTAATCTAGGAAGAACGTTATACTTGTTGAATTCGCGACGGTGTTTACATCCAGTAGATTTAGGAAGAAAAATATAGAAAAAGATCGAAAAACTCAAGGACAAGAAGAAGAAGAAGAAGAAGTAGCACAATAAGAAAGTTCAATTTAAATAAATTGATTTCAAAAGGAATACACTAGCAGACCTCATTTTTTATACCATGTATTCACTGCACACAATTTGAGCACAACCAACAAGATGTTAAACAATGATGAAAAACAATAATATACCCAAACCAAAAGAATTGTAATTTGGACAAAAACAAGACAAAACCACACAATGCAAATTTGTGAGCTAAGCCCTTCTCCAGGCGGACGGAACAGAACAGACAATCAAACAATATTTCCCAATAGAACTCTAAGAAATAAATGATATTTAGAAAGGAGGCAAGAAAAGAAGCAATGGCTATAATAATATGCGAGTGGTTGTCAAAATATTCAAAGTAGTTAAAATAACCTGAGTAGAGTTTAGGATTCAAAGAAAGGCAACAGATAGTGTAAACAATAATAAGATTAAGGGAAACAACTGAAAAAGAAGAATTCAACGACGTTAAACAGTTTCACAATTTATTTTCTGAGGATTAGTCGGATTAGGTTTTCTTCAATTTGTCTGGTCGCGTACGTGTTAGCCGGGTGCGACATGTTTGAACAGAATCAAAAGACGTTTGCCGATACACAGGCCGGAAACGATGAAAGACTTGTGGAGGTCGGGTGGACGGAAGTAGCCAAGTAGATAAGGGTGAAGTTAGGTAGCTTCTTACACATGCAGTCCAACTGAAACAGTGGCACATATATAAATACATCTTCTGGTATTATTGAGGTCTCTTAACAATCTGTTTTCTTTGATTGCAATACTTGTAAGCAGTCGTGAACTGGCTTTGTCCCAAATATTTACTCCATATGATAAGGGCCTATAAAGAAATTGCGGAAAATTTTGAACAAAGAATTAACACTTACAGCGAGTTGTTTGACAGAATTTAGCATAGAGTTCACATTCTGGGTCCATTGGGTGTTTTAAGCAGAACACCTCCACGTTGATGTTGCAGATCTGTGTTTCCAAGTCTACAATGGCGTCAGCACGGCGCTCTGGATTCATGAGCGTGGCCACAGACATGGAGATCAGGACACAGGCAAGGAGCATGACCAGGAAGCAACGCATGATGGAAGTTTGGATGATCTGCAATAATCTTCCAACTGAGGGGAAAATCAGTCAAAGAAAACTGGTAAGCAAATGGAAAGAGACAGTCTTTGGAATGTATTTAGATTACTACAAAACAGACTTTTAAAATCCCAGTGAAAGTGTGGTAATAATTTTATAAAGCAAAACAAATAAAATAAGAATCCATTTGAAAAAATGCAGCTTACTCACTACCTGAACGAAATCTGGGTGGATTAAAACAATTTTTTAAAAAATTTGTTTTAACTTTAGTATTAATTTTGTGGTTGTTCATTTTGATAGAAAGTCAGATGGCATATCTTACCAAAGAAATGGTTTCAAGCGTGGGTAAATGTTGACTTCTGGAGCTCGACTCGCAAGTGATGAGTTCTGACCACCAATGCCTTTTATAGATATAGCGACGAAATGGCCATCTCGTCAAACTAATACAGCACTAGCTGAAACTGCATTTTAGTCAAAAATATGAATTTAGCCTTACCTCTAGCTTTGCATCAGCTTATTGGCGTAAATATATATCTATAGAGATGTAATTATGTTATGTATGTTCCTAAGCCTTATACCCGTAAATCCATTCGGAGACAAACTGATAACAACAGCAATACTGTTTGGGATAGGAGTGGCAGGAGGGGGAAGGAAGGTAGGGGAGAGAGGGGGCATTGCTCCCACTTTAGAAGATTCCGGTAATAATTCTCAGACTTAGACACACACGCACGCATGTGGCAGAATTAAACCTGACGATTGAAAACATTTCAATGTCAGAGTCCCAGATAAAGCATACATTATAGAAACATGCTGATGTGATCGGACACAGCTGTTTGCAATTGATTCGTGACCAGAGGATTTCATGTTCTGCTAGTGTCAACTAAATGATTGTCTAAGCGTATTTCGCACTACAAAATGCCATAATCGTGCAACACTTTTATGTTGGTTTATTGAGCCCACGAGAATGTTCAAGACAGTTTCCTCACAATCTGTTCAATGCCACTATTTACTAGGCAGGTGATTAAGTAATGCGATTTAAAAATAACACTTTGCTTAAATCATGTAAAATATATTTTTTAAATAAGGAAAAATAGTTCTCGTGAATTGCTTTTGAAAAATTGTATAAAAAGGCCTTCATTTCTAGTATATTTCACATCAGCATCTGGCCTACCCCAAATCTAGAAACCCAGTTCTGGTAAGTCTGTTTCTTTTATAAGTCTAAAGTTAAACTACCAAGGAAGAATGCAAAGAAGTTTAGATTTGTGAATTTGAAATTTGTTACAAGAAGCTGATCAATCTGGAGAACATACTGCAACATACTAAAAATACATTGAAACATAGAGAAAAGTTATTGAAATGAGAAGGAGTAGGAGGATGAGGTAGATTAAAAAACATTAAATGACATTAAAAATTATTATATATAATTTGTATTGTTTGTGAACATTAAATAAATTAAATTGAATGAAAAAGAAAAAGGGTCAGCGAATCATTTAGGGTGTATAACAATATGTTTGTTGTATATCCTGTCCTTCCTTGGCCTCTTTCATATTAATTAACTATTTTCCACTTGGTTGTTATTTTGCCCCCACAGTCGGAAGACTATTGCAGATCATCAAACTTCCATCATGCGTTGCTTCTTGGTCATGCTCCTTGCCTGTATCCTGATCTCCATTTCTGTGGCCACGTTTATGAATCCAGAGCGCCGTGCTGACGCCATTGTGGACTTGGAAACACAGATCTGCAACATCAACGTGGAGGTGTTCTGCTTAAAACACCCAATGGACCCAGAATGTGAACTCTATGCTAAATTCTGTCAAACAACTCGCTGTAAGTGTTAATTCTTTGGTCTATATATTTTCCGCCATTTCTTTATAATCATATCGTTAGTTAATTAGTTAGTTATTCAATGCTTACATGGTCCAGCGGACTGCAAAGAGTCGAATCAGGACCACAAAATCAAGACCACAACTTCGCTTAAAGAGGACAACTTCGCTTAAAGAGGACTCACCCCTGATCCGCATAAAAGATCTGCTGAAATAACCCCAGTGGTAACACTGAAGGCACTCAACAAGCCGGTAACTTTACAATAAATGCACCCCGCGCAGGGGTCGCTGTGGCTATACTCTAATTTATTGAATCCCCGTTTACAAAAACGAAATAGAATACAAACATCATTATAAAATATCCACACAAAAAAAACATACATATAAAATTCCTACTTTGCAAAATAATAATATAGGAAGCCCTAGTGACCATTTGGCAGAAAGCGTCCAATTTTCCCAAGTTGATACAACAGACCTCACACACAAATGAGGAATTTTGTCCCGGAAGAGTTTTCAAGAAAAAAGGTAGGTGACTGGTCTAGCAAAGAAGAAGATGGTATAGTAGATTGATAGAACAGAGTAGGAATGAGAAAGCACAAATGATAAGGACAGCGGCAGTGGGAATTTAAAGCACTAAATTTCCAGAAAGTGGGGATCTTCTTTATACAGAAACCCCCTTCCCATCCTCACGGGGGTTAATGGTAGTGAATATTTGGGACAAAGCCAGTGTAACACTGCTTGCAAGAATTGCATTTAGAAAACAGATTTTTAAGAGACTTCAATAATACCAGAAGAGTTAATTGTATATGTGCCACTGTTTTAGTTGGACTGGATCTTTAGGAAGCTACACAATTAACTACTCTGAGTAACTTTAATTTATGTGATTGTTTACACTTGACGTATTTCGCGATTTCTGTGAAAGTAAATGACATAAAATTTTAGGAAAGCCAGTATTACATTAAGAATATAGCTACGAAGGGACCACGATTAATATACCCGTGCTACTGTTTCAGTTGGGCTGCATGTGTGAAAATCTACCTAACAACTATTTTATCTGCATGGCTATAACTTCCGTCCACCCGACCTCCGCATGTCTTTAAACGTTTTCGTCATGTGTACCCGAAAAGTCTTTTGATCCGCGTTCAATTTTGACGCGCTGGAAATGTTATTTGTCATATGATGATCTGCGAATGTTCAAAAATAAAATATGAAAGTAAAAATATTTTTTGAAACGTGTGCTCAGATTCTGTGGACTAAATATTTATCCTTGCTATCAAAATAAAACCTGCAAATATTCCCTGTTATTTAATTTCTTGTTCATTGATCTAAATCAAAGTGTACGTCTTTTTCTTCTGGAAGTACTACAACGGGGTCTTCTTCCTCTTTTTTATGTCCTTCTTCTTCTTCTTCTTCTTCTTCTTCTTCTTCTTCTTCTTCTTCTTCTTCTTCTTCTTCTTCTTCTTCTTCTTCTTCTTCTTCTTCTTCTTCACCCGATACACATTGGTCGAAGGCTACTAGAAGCATGCTGTAATAGTCGCCTCAACAGGCCATAAAGCATGCTCTCATGCTTCAGAGCACTGCTTCCTATACTCTTCAAGCCCTAGGAGCATTGACCCATCAACTCATGAAACTAGATAATGTAAGTTTCGTCTTCTTTAGGGGACAAATTATCTCAAACTTTATCTGTTTCTAGGTCAACTGTCTTTTACGAACCGTTTGAGAATATTTTTCAACCGTTTGTTGACGCCGGATAGTGTCCTCACTTGGTTTCATACAATTTAAGAATCCAAGAAGGCAAATGGGTTTTTGAGACGGAAAGAGCGGAATGTTGTAGAGCAACATCCTGTATATATTTACAGTGAAGTTGCGCTTATTCCGTCACTATAGAGCTTGAAGCGTATTGGAAGCAGTGCTCTAAAGCATGAGAGCATGCTTTATAGCCTGTTGAGGCGACTAGCAAACCATGCTTCTGGTAGCCTTCGACCAAGGTGTATCGGGTGTCTTCTTCTACCACCACCACTTCTATTAGTAACTCACCACTACTACTAGTATAGGGGCAAAAAGGATGGTAGAAAAGCACTTTCGTCGCCACCCCCATCCTCCTCTCCACCCCTCACACACACACACACAACCCACTCCAACCCCCCAATAGCCCTACTTCCTGCCGAAAAATAAGAGGATGGTGAGGAAGACAACTAGCCTACTACGGAATTACCTTTCGGCATTTGTGCGATGTTGTTGTGTGTTGACGTGGCCGCAGCAGCACGCTGGAAGCAAAACAGCATCAGGCGTCGGATACAAATAACGGTCACACAACACCCTACCATGGTCGTGTTTATTATTCCGGATCCAGTCCCTGCTGTTGTGTGGCTGTTTAGCACAGTCGCTGTTTGTTTTCTCGCCTTGGATAGTGTATACGACGGCTGTTCCACAATCCCTCTTCGTCGGCATAATTGTATCAGACTACTGGCTCTAAAACATTGTTGATTAGGTTTAAGTCTCTAGCATGACAATGTTTGCTTTGTTAGCATTTTTAAAAGTCACGCAAACACACAGGCCTAAGCGCGAGTGCGTGCTAACCTGTGTACAAGCAATGCACATCATCATCATCATCATCATCATCATCATCATCATCATCATCATCATCATCATCATCATCATCATCATCATCATCATCATCATCTTCTTCTTCTTCTTCTTCTTCTTCTGTGCCAAACGTCAAAATCATCATCATCATCATCATCATCATCATCATCATCATCATCATCATCATCATCATCATCATCATCATCATCATCATCTTCTTCTTCTTTTTCTTCTTCTTCTGCGCGCAATATCAACATCATCATCATCACCATCATCATCATGCGCGCATCATCATTATCATCATCATGCGCGCATCATCATCATCATCATCATCATCATCATCATCATCATCATCATCATCATCATCATCATCTTCTTCTTCTTCTTCTTCTTCTTCTTCTTCTTCTTCTTCTTCTTTTTCCTCTTTTTTTGCCTTAGTATTACTATTAGGCTAAACAACGTATCTCAGGAGTGACGTTATTCCATTTATAGGAATAATTGGTCGTTCATGTATTGGAATGTCACTCCATCTTGCAATTTTTAAAAAAAATGTCTTTGACCATTTAACCTCTTCCAACATCCCCAAAAGGGTTGGTGAATCGAATGTGGCATCACTGCCTTTTCCAAATTAAATAACACTATGTTCTAATTATATAGGAAACATCTTCCAATGTTTTTTTTTTTCTTCAGCATCTTATAGGCGGGAAATATCAAATTACCGGATCGTACAGTATCAGTCCTTATTGAATCACAGAGTGGTCCGATGTCTGAAAGTGCATTACTGCATTTCGATCATGTACCATACTTGAACCCATACAATGCAGAATCTCTCTCTCTCTCTCTCTCTGTCTCTCTCTCTCTCTCTCTCTCTCTCTTTCTCTCTCTCTCTCTCTCTCTCTCTCTCTCTCTCTCTCTCTCTCTCTCTCTCTCTCTCTCTCTCTCTCTCTCTCTCTCTCTCTCTCTCTCTCTCTCTCTCTCTCTCTCTCTCTCTCTCTCTCTCTCTCTCTTTCACTCCCTCCAGAAATGTATATAAATTAATTGCTGTTAGGAAAAGATTCGTAACCGAAAACTGGGGAATCGTGCTAAAACTGTATCCGAGCTTCTAAGACTTCAATGGGAGAACTAAGTGTGAGTTTCCTTTTTGTGTATTTACAGCCTAACTTTCGTGTAAGCTCCGTTTTCGATTTGACCTTTTGAACCCATTGTTGTTGTTTGCGTGTGTGTGGGTGTTTGTGTGTGTGTGTGGCGGGGGGTGGGGGGGGGGCGGGTAGGGTGTGTGAGTGTGTGTGTGTGTCTTGTTGTCAGTGCGTTACATGTCTCAAACACGCATAAAGATAAAGGTATTACTCTAACATAGCGCCCTTTCCATTTCAGGTAAATGCTCAGGTGGCAGATACACCAACACACCCAGCATGCACTAGGTACCTTCTCTCCCATCCCTGGCTGCTTAGGATTGTGCTTAGTTGTCTGGGGCGTTATACATTATGCCCAAAGGATGCAAGTTGGCGCCTTGGGAGGTTTTTAGTTAGACCAGCGCCTTGAGTCGCCAAGTACGGCGAGCGACGTGTGCTATATAAATTCTCGATAATAATAATAATAATAATAATAATAATAATAATAATAATAATAATAATAATAATAATAATAATAATAATAAACCGATAGCCCAATGAAGTGAGATCTCGAAAATGTAAAGCTCCGTGGCCGATTTGAGCAACGTGTGCCCACAAGATCATACATATTTTAATGAATGTGATAACAATTCAAAATCTTAAACAAGCTAATGGAACCTTGACAGTTAGTAACGTAAAATAACACATTCTAATACGTTTAGCTTTGAATTTTATTTTACATCATATAATATCATTATAGTGAAGACAATACATTTGGAAGAATTTTTTTTAAAACAAGCCTAGTCGTTAACTCCATAAGAACGCTAACGTTATTATATCTAAAAACCCAACACGTGAAAAACGTGAGTTATAAAATTGGAGGGAGCGTATTAAAACAACAAACTTAACTTATAATTATTAAAAGTGAAACATACAATTTAAAGTGGATCTCACCTATACTTTTTGTGGTACATCTCAGTGAAAGTATTTTTATGATCATGACGGCCGACAACCGTCTCTATAACGCCGTTAGCGAGACCCGACTTCCAAGAGGCTATGGTGAAAAGCTAAATCGGATGTCAAACGACAAAATGGGCTTTCCTGTTCGTAACGTAGAGAAGGGACTCAAGATGGGTCTAATTTGTGCTTTCTCTGGGTGCGGAATTTCATGCAGTCACAAAATATGGTACTAGCATGCGCTAACAGCTATTACAACAGGCAATGGATCAATGTCTATCAAGACCACCAGTGACTTGCAGGGTTTGTGACGTAAGAGTGGACATTCCGGAGTTTTCCGTTGCGTTTTCAATCGCACTCTGCAATCTCCAGAAATGTGAACTTTGCTTGGGGTATACGTTGGCCCGAGTGCGGTTCTAAAGCAAAGGGGTACGCGTGTAGATAAAAGTTTGGGTATGCACCTGAACCCACAATTGTTTTTTCCTGACGGGTTAAAACCCCTTTAATATGATTTAGGATGGCTAATTCAACAGTGCGAGTGTCCGTTTCAGGTTAAAAAGAGGTCAGATGCTGCTTTTTAAAGCACCAAAATTATTCATTTAAAACTGGGGAGTGGTGGGTGTTGGGACGAGTGTGGGCGTGAGTGGGGGTGATTTCTGCAATCAATTCAATGATTGTTGCGGGATCCGAGTAATGGAAAATACAAATATCATACACTGCAGTGCCCGGTATATTTCATCTCTCATTGTCTACACAATTAAAAGAAGTTTTTTTTCTCCTTAATTTCAATCCGGATTTTTAATAGGTCGAAATAACCTCTAACCATATTGGCCACATGATTGTTTTTCGTTTGACAACACAGTTAGTATAATGCTAACAGAGGCCAAGTCTGTGCACGCTCGCATTTCGTGGCACGGACTTTACAGACCAATGTACGCATGGTGTGTTTACAATTGTTTGTGTAAAGCGCTTTGTGGTTTTGGAAAGCGTTGTATAAATTGCCTGTTATTATTATTATTATTATTATTATTATTATTATTATTATTATTATTATTATTATTATTATTATTATTATTATTATTATTATTATTATTATTATTATTATGAAAGTGTCTTAAAATCATTTATTTGCTTGACAAATTCAATATTCCCTCTGTAATAAATATACTTTGTAAAATGGATGTATGCCAGAGGGTTTCTTTGAAGAGTTGTAGCGTCGAGAGCTTGGTGCATCAGTTTAAGCTGTTGTGCACCCTCCAACCCATGATGCAGAAGGGTTTTGTATTAGAAAAGTTATGCTGGATGCACTTCAACATGACATTAGTGATGCGTAAGTGTCATTTACAAGACACACGGGATTTCTAAAGCTGTCAACCATCAAGGGAGTTTTGGGAAAAACTTATTGTGGGTGTGGGTGGATGAGATATGGGTGGAAAGAGAGGAGAATGTGGGGCGATAGGGGGAGCGTAGATGTAAAGAGGGAGTTGGGGGTGACCTGTAGCACAGTTGGTAATAATAATAATAATAATAATAATAATAATAATAATAATAATAATAATAATAATAATAATAATAATAATAATAATAATAATAATAATAAGCTCCTGATGTGCAGAATCCTTTGGAGTGGCCATTGGGTTATGCAGGACAAGGCGACACGACATTTGTTTTCTTCGGCTAACCATTCATCTTTTGCTTTTGGTGGTAAGCGGGACTACATTGCTGGCAGGCATTTTATGCAAGTCAGTGGCAGCGACTTATATGGAGTGTCGTGGCACTAGGAGCCGGTAACACTGTTTACTACCAACCACGCATCACCGCCTTGCAGGGCAAATATTTTTATATCCTTCATACGAAGGATAAATGAAAATAACAGCTCGGGTCGGGCCGTGTTCACAAGGTGGTGCCGAGAGACGGGAGTCAAATACTCCGCTCGGCTACAAGTGGTGCAACGACCGGGTACAGGATGATGCTGGACCGTGGTAACTGTAGAAGGCAGTTTTTTCTCTGTTAAGTCAATGAATGCAGGGAGATTGACTGGGCGTAGTCAGTATCGGTTCCAGACATACCTGTTGCGAACTGGGAAACCATGAGGACATGGTTCGATTGGAGCTGTGGGATCTGTGGCGGAATAGGAGGCGACTGGTTCAAGCTTGGGAGAGAGGTTGTCTACCTTGCATTTCTTGGTTAGACTAGCCTTGGGTGGCTTCTGCTGTGCAGAATCCTTTGGTGTGGTCATTGGGTTATGTAGGACAAGGCGATACGACATTAATTTTGTTCTCTCCGGCTGACCATTCGTCTTCTGCTTTTGGTGGTGAGCAGGACTACATGCATAAAATGCCTGCCAGTGGCAGCGACTTGTATGGAGTGTCGTGGCACTAGGAGCGGGCAACCCGGTTTACTATCAACACGCTTCACCGCCTTGCAGGGCAAATATTTTTATGTCCCTCATACGTGGGATAAAATGAAAATACAAGTTCGGGTCGGGCCGTGTTCTCAAGGTGATGGCCGAGAGACGGGAGTCAAATAGTCTACTCCGTTCGGCAACACAGGTAAAAATAGAAAAGACGAGGGAGGGAGGGAGAAAATGAGAGCAGTTAAGGAGTGAGGGGGCTAGGGACATAGGGTGAGACGGCAGTGGTCTGAATGATAAAATGAAGGAAGGATGATGGAGATGGGAGGAGAAATCAGACATTTTTAAGGAAGAGATGAGTTTTAAAGTTGGACTTCAAAGATAATAATAATAATAATAATAATAATAATAATAATAATAATAATAATAATAATAATAATAATAATAATAATACATTTATTATTATTCTTATTCTTATTCTTATTCTTATTCTTATTATTATTATTATTATTATAACAATAACAATAATACATGATACTATCATGCGCTTTTCTTTAATCAAATTGAAAACGCGGCGATCTGAAGAGATCAGTAATACAGAAGTCGAAATAGAAATCATTTTATGTTTGAAATACACACTTTAGCTTAGCATTTATTCAATGTGGTTGCAGCTGTTGTTTTGCAGTGATAAAGAAAAATGAAAACACAAAGAAAGAAAGAGGAGTGTTGCAGGGAAGGTGGGTGAGGGAGGGGGGGGGAGAAAACACTACATCCCATTCTACAATTCATACCACAAACACTATCAAACTGAATGGACATCATAATTACTGTAGGGGATTCCTAGTTTTTGTTTTGTTCTTTTGACCACCACCTCCCCCTCTTAATTCAGACTCCGCTCCTCCCCCCGCTCTGCTCCGATTGTTGTCTTATTTGGGTTGTGAGAGGGGGAAGTATAGATCTGATTTTAAGGGGACATCTTTGGGCTATTTGTCAAAACAACTAGAACTGTTGCCAATATAGAGCTTTGAGCTTTGAATGAAACTTAGCGAATACACTCGCCATGGGCGATTTGGCACACGGGACATTTATTTTTAAAACAAATGTTTTATTCAAGGAAGACACATAATTACAAACAAACAATGATTTCCAGGACAGGCAACACGCGAGATTTAGGCACTGTAAAAATGAACATGCTACTTATTACCAACACTCCGATACCTGGTCACCTTCTGATCTCAGCTCCTTTGGTTTGACGCGCAGCGAAGTTTCTACTGTAGCTGGAGCCGCCGCCGCTGCTGTCAGTCTCTCTCTCTCTCGCTGGCTTTTTGCAGTCCGGCATCGCTTCTTAAAGCACCCGTACTCGGTACGGAGGATATGAGGAAGGGTATTAAGATAATGAGCCCGTCGTTGCAGTATTTGAAGTCTTTAAGTAAGGTGCGACAGTCTTCGTAGGCTACACGACTAGTAATGCGCCTTCGCTTTCTCTCTCGTCTTTGTGTGTAGATGTTTGGGATCAATACGAGTGTGTTTGATCATTAGGGATGTGTTAATATTGTGTGATAAGACTGATAAACTAACGACTTTAGTGATCATACTCGAAAGAGTCGGCTAGACCTACGAGACAGTATACGTAATAAGTATTAGTGATGTGATTGACTGATTAACTAATTACCACAAAAGCCGGAAGTTAGTAATAATATTTAGATTTGATTGTCCAGTCCAGTGATTATTTTGTATTTGTGAATATTTGAATGGTAGAGAAGATAACTTATTGTTTGTATTTATAGTGAAATGAAACAAGTTCACAAATAAATGTTGTAACTTTATTTCATCCATAATTGTTTTAAAACCATTATTTAAGTGTTTAATTACCCAAAACTATTATCGAAATTATCACCAAAATTTACTTTAGCTTTGGCTTTTAAAAAAAACTTAAGTTATGTCGTAATTATTTATTTTTTTTTACATGCGTGTGTCTTTCCATTTAGTGAAGTTTAACGTCTTCAACGTTTGCAACTGTATTTATTTCCGTCAACTTGGAAAACTTTCACCAATTAAATATTTATACCTTACTATTTGAAGTTAGTGGTTATTGATCTTTTCGTTATTAAAATTTTTAAACATTATTTACTATTGTGACATATTGAATGTTCATTTTTATATTGATATGGTTTTTTTTGTTTGTTTTTTTTTGTTTAAAAACTGTATTACTATTTTTAACTGGTAACTTTGGCCTCGGTATCCGTAACCAACATAATTTTAATGGAAATTCGCTGATTAGATCGGGTTCTCATTTATTTTTTTATTTCGTAAATAGCGTAAAGGCAACAACAACATAGTCTTCATAATAAACATGTATATTTTATAGAAAAGATTTAATTGTCAATATACTTATTGGTTTTATTTTTCTTTGTATAGTCCTACTGTAGTACAGTTATGTCTAATGCCTCTCTATATGGTGTCCGTTAGTTTTAAACTGTGTATATAGGCCTACATACAACACTTGGAACACGTGAAATCTACCGGAGATCAAATTAATACCCTACTTATTGCGTGGTTAATTACATGTGACTGGCAGAGACATTGGCATTCTCCGATGCTTGTTTCACGACGGAAACTGGCCAGATTGACACGTGCTTCGCCAGTTTACCTGGAATTGAAAGAGAGAGAGAGAGAGAGAGAGAGAGAGAAAGAGAGAGAGAGAGAGAGGTGGTGGTGGGGGGATGACACCAATAAAGACTTAGGATGAAGAAGTGATGGGGGTGGGTGGAAAACAGAGAGATGAGAGGGAGAGAATAATAATAATAATAATAATAATAATAATAATAATAATAATAATAATAATAATAATAATAATAATAAAAGCCATCACGCGCTTTTTCTTTAACCGAATTCAAAGCGCGGCGATCCGAAGAGATCGCTATTACAGAAGTTGGACTAGAAATCAGCATTTTGTTGTTGACAATTTTAGAGTGTAACCTATACCACCATTAAAGGGAGGGAGGAACCGGAGTACCCGGAGAAAACCCTCGGTGTTCTGAAAAGTCTGGTATTAAAGTCACGTAATCCACGCGGGGTTCGAACCTGCGATCTTCGGTATAGCTCACTATTAACTGCGATACCAAGGACACCCCTGGTATAATAAAATACGCTCCAGTAAAACGTCGTGAATTTGCTGTTGTTTTAAAATGATATTTGCGAGTGAAGAGACAATTGATTAACGCATTTACGCAGCAAATTGTTTTGATTGAATTACCTGTTGTTTGGACAGATAGGATTTCTCGGAAAGGAGTGACTTTGGGTTTATTTCCTGTTATTTTTATACTGGCGATACTACGTTGACATCAAACAATCTGGGTCCAATTACACATGACACCGGAAAATGGGTAAATGGAAGTTCCCGGTAATCTACCAAGAACGGCACCAATAAATTACAGGTAAGTCAAGTTTCCTTTTACAAACAGGGTTGATTTGAATTCATTGCAAACACCTGGGTAATGTTATAAGTTTAAATGCAAAACGTATGGCGTCTGTTTCCACGAATACGTTTTTCTTTAACTACAAATTTCATCCTCCTCTCGCAATCGTATCCGCTGTTTAATCTGTGTCTGTACCATAGAGGCATAAAACTAGTATGATTTTTCATTTTCTCTCTCTCTCTGTCTCTGTCTCTCTCCTCTCTCTCTCCCTCTCTCTCCCTCTCTTTCTCTCTCTCTCTGTCTTCTCTTTCTCCTCCTCCTCCTCCTCCTCCTCCTTCTTCTTCTTCTTCTTCTCCTCTCTCTCTCTCTCTCTCTCTCTCTCTCTCTCTCTCTCTCTGTCTTCTCTTTTTCTTTCTCCTCCTCCTCCTAATTTTTAACTAGACTATTATTTTTATTTTATTTTGAAAGTTTCTAGTTTATAATTTCTCGGGAAATAAATCTAATTCATCTGTGGAGAATAATGCGTTGGACCAAATATAAATTTTGCCGAAACTAATAGTGTCTTCTGTCTGTCTAACTTTTCTTTTGCATTTCATGTACTCAGTTAAAGGCTGCATCACATCATCATCATCATCATCATCATCATCATCATCATCATCATCATCATCATCATCATCATCATCATCATCATCATCATCATCATCATCGTCATCATCATCATCGTCGTCGTCGTCGTCGTCGTCAATATCATCATCATCATCATCAGCAGCATCGTCGTCGTCAATATCTCATCATCATCATCATCATCATCATCATCATCATCATCATCATCATCATCATCATCATCAACTCACTGTCTGTCTCCGCCTGTGCCTCTGTCTGTCTTCCTCACCCCCTTCCCCCCCTATCTCTCTCTCTCTCTCTCTCTCTCTCTCTCTCTCTCCGCGTGATCAACTAGAGGAACTAAGGATTTTGTTCTTGCATCCAATGTAACATAATGATAAATCGAATTAGAATTAAAACAAATTATTCCGTTTCACCCGCTTTATATGTAAAGTGTGGGAATGTCGGCACTTTTGAAAGCTAGGATAGAATCGGCTAATTTAGAGTTTTGTTGCGATGATTAATTTTAATTCGACACTTAACTAAAGAACGGGATGCACTTAATCTGAATTTCCTAAATCAAAACTTGATTCAATTTTTATCTTTAATTATTTTAATTTTTTTTTTGGTCGCGCTTGACAAGAGCTGCTCAATGTCGAAACAGGATCTAACTTAGGCCCGAGGCACGAACTTGCTTCTTGATGCGCATCATCTACTGACCCAGACAACTGAGCATAATTCTGGGCGACTTGGGGCTTGGGGAGAAGGATGCGTGCAGTTACGAAATAACATTTTAGGCTATGGTTGCTTGTCAAAACTGATAGCGTTTTAGCACAGTAGGAGCGTACCTTATAAACATTAAGTACAACGCCTTTCGAGGCGCGGAATACTTTTTTAAGCACAAGTGTATGACAGCTGCGCTTTAACATATATATAAATTAAATTGGACACCCGCGTTTATGAAACAGACTTACTTGCGTATGCGTTTGTGTAATTGTGTGTGCGTGCGTGTGTATGTGTGTGTGTGTCTGTGTGCTTGCTTTGCGTGCGTGGGTGCGTGAATGACTGAATAGGGGTATATGCGTGCGTAGAAAGATAACAGAGAGAACAATGGAAGAACCTGCATTTCTTATCCCTCCATGTGATCATGCCTTTTTGTATTAAACTATGTGTGCGCTTCATACATTTTTATTCACTCATTCATCCGTTTTAGCCCTAAAGAAAAAGGTAGTTTTTGGAAAGGGGATGGGGGTTTGATTGATTGATTGATTGTTGCTTTAGGTCCAGCGGACTCTTCCGAGCCAAATCAGGACCGGACAACCCCAATCCGCATAAAAGATCTGCCGAAACAACCCTAGTGGGAAAATTGAATGCCCTCCACCGGCCAGTCACTTTACAATAAAGACATCCCACGCAGGGGACGGCTGAGGCTTTACCCCAACTACTCGAACTCCCGGTTACAAAAACAAAATAAAATTGATTGATTGATTGTTGCTTTAGGTCCAGCGAACTCTTCCGAGCCAAATCAGGACCGAACAAAATAGAATACAAACATCATTATAAATCATCAACAAAACACATACATATAAAATGCCTATAGTGCTAAATAATAACATCATAGGAAGCCCTAGTGACCACCCGGCAGAAAGCGTCCAACACTCCCAAGCTGATCCAACAGACCTCATACACAAACAAGGAGTCTTGTCCAGGAAGAGTTTTCAAGAAAAAAGGTAGGTCATTGATCTAGCGAAGAAGAAGATAGTATAGCAGAGTGATAGGACAGATCAGGAATGGGAAAGAGCAAATGAGGAAGACAGCGACAGTGGGAATTTAAAGCACTAAATTTCCAGAAAGTGGGGATACTATTTATACTGAAACCCCCGGCACTCCAACGGGGGTACTGTTGCCGCAGTGAATCAGTCATGCCTACAAAGGCAAGACAGGTTTTCAACTGGGGCTTTCATTTTTTCCTTTATAGGTTAGAACAATCTACAGTGGCAAGATTGCTCATGACCCCAAGGGGTGGGGATGGGAGAAGAAACCGACACGAAGTGGAGCTAATTTCCATTTTTTATTTCTTTAAAGTTTTCCCTACTTTCCAATTTTAATGTTAAAGTTCTCAGTATATAACCAAGTGTTATGTAAAGTTGATCTTATATTAATCTTATATTGATATCTAAATTATACTTGATCTGTAAAGTTCTCCATCCAATTTCTACTTATTGACAACTCTGCCTGTTTCCCAATTTCTACTTTTCCAAAATTCTCCCTACTTTCCAATTTCTAATTCTTCACTGTCCAGTCTCTACTTCTTTACTTTCCAATTTCTACTTCTTCACTTTCCAATGTCTGCTTCTTTTCTTTCCAATCTCTATTTCTTTAAAGGTCTCCCGACTTTCCAATGTCTTCTTCTGTAAAGTTCTCCATCCTTTTTCACATTTAAACTATAGTGTGAAAAATAGAGGTGTTGGGGAAGGTAAGGAATGAAACACACGTACGCACGCGCTCTCACACACACAGATCTAACTTAATAGCTCATTAGCTAGATATGGGGTTAGCGTGTGGACGATTAGCCTCTTTGGCTATCGACACCAGGCCATCTAGCAGCAACAGTAAAACCCGCCCTCCTTTGACAAGGGAGACTAGCCGTGAGGAGAAAGACAAGCTCGTGTTGACTTTTATATCGGTTTTGGTTTGTCTGCTATTTAAAGGAACCCACTATGACTACGCCCTCCTCGACAAATCCTTTTAACATTCACAGTGAATGTTGCCCCACCGGAAAAATAAGCTTACAACAAAACAAAACAAAAAACTTTCGAAAGTAAAGTTATTTTTTTAAATGAATAAAGTCCGTGGTCTTTGTGCCTTTAATAGGCTGGCCAACATTCTGGAGTTAAAATATTATAGCAAAGCCGGTGAGAGACAGAACCCATAAAAACAATTGCTCGTAAGGTTTCTCGTTTTAGATGGATTAAATAGACCTTACCCTACCCCATCCCAAACACTAAAGACGTACACTTCAAACCGCGTGGTTCTCAAAAATAGGGTTAAAGATTACACCGCGGTACCGTTAAAACAGGGGATATAACTCCCTGTCAGGCCCCCTTTTCCATGAGATAGTTATCCCAGTCTGTCGCCAATGGTGTGTGTAGATGTTACATTTTAATGTTTATGTTTACACTAGCTCTATAGAAATAGTTTCATTGTAGAGGACAGGGGAGGAGAGTGTATAGGAATTTAATTATACGGCGACAATAAAAAAAAAAAAGGGTTTCACTTCGCCGGCTTAAAATTAAAGTAATATTAAAATATTTAAAATGTTCAGGAGTTTAAAACGTAAGTTATGCTAGCTTGCTTATTTTATTTGTTGATTTATTTTTTTTACGGTCTCAGCTTTTACAATTTTACAAAGTTTCTTTTTTTACTTTTTTGTCTGGTTTTGTTTTGTTTTTCTAATTTAAAATGCTTGTTATTCTCGGCTAAGGTGTTTCATACACATAAATGGTTTAGAGAGAGAGAGAGAGAGAGAGAGAGAGAGAGAGAGAGAGAGAGAGAGAGAAAGAGAGAGAGAAGAACCAATTGCTTCCAGAAATTTGGGTTAATTACTATCCTATCCTATCCTATCCTATCCTATCCTATCCTGTCCCGTAACCCGGAGATCGTAGGGGCACCACAGATGATCGTTTAACCAGCATACTCCATCTTTCTCTGTCCTCAGCAGCCCTGATGGCTTCTCTCAGTGTCAAACCAGTCCATTCTCGAATGTTGTCATCCCAACTCTTTTTCGGTCTCCCTCTTCTTCTACCTCCTTGCACTGTGCCTTGCAGAATGGTCTTTGCAAGGCCTGATGATCTGGTGACTTACTATGTTGTTGTTTATTTTATTTTATGACCCATGAGCTGTTGTGATGAGCTTAAAGGATGCCAGACTAACAGTTTGATGACCTGTAACTGTGCGAGTTTAGTTTTCAAATTCTTATGTAAAAATTACAAATTGAGAAGAAGAGGGGAAAAGAGCTATTGAAGAGTTAGACCAATGATCTTTGGCTGTCAGTGTATCGTCGCGCTTCCCTGACTTTGTATGCTTGTTTCTTTATTTCATTTAACGTCCATTCACCGAAGTAATATTAGACGAGAAAATAAAAAGGAAGGTGGGGGAAAAGGATATTTGCTACTTGGATGGGGTAAAGGAAATAACACTTAAACAAATTATTACAGTAACATAATATGAAATAAAATCAAATTAAAATTAAGTAGTCAAACCATTATTTTTTTAAAATTACAATAGAACATATCAAACTTGTGAAATGTTCAAATACAGAAAGTCAATTATATAATATTGTCATACATTATCCTAAATACTCAGAATAAACTTTAAGTTTTTATAAACAATGTCCTACAGGACTATAAATTATAGATTTAGCGATGGTTATCCAATATTCACAATTTTTATTTTGAACATTATGAATGTTCTGTGGAAAATTTATGCTATTTCATTGCCGTCATGAATTATATGATTAATAGTTAAATTTCATTGCAAATCCAAACAATATCCTTGCAATATTTTGTCCTCCAATAATTCAAAGCAAGACGATGTGCTAAAGAGGTTATTGTTCGATTGTTATTGTGAATTTTCGCTATATATTATTTTTAAAGGAAATTTATTTTTTTTCTTTTCGATTATGCTATACATTTCTGTTGGTTATAAGAGGATGTCAATATGGCTAACGTTGTGTTGATTTTTCGCCCCTTCTTTGGTTTCCTGTCTGCCCAATCATTATGATTTAAATCACAATGAGATGGAATCTGTCTCTCTCTTTTTTTCTCTCTCTCTCTCCATGCTTGTAAGAGACGAACTTTTGAACGCTCCCGCCGAAGTTTAGATTCAAATTTTGCAAATATCAGGCACAAAGAGTGCACTAATATATAAACAAAATTAATAGTCATCTTGGTTACAAACACGAATTGTTCACAGAATTTTGGGTACGAATATCATTGGTAAACAAATGGGGAAGCTGGAGGATGACCTGTGTACGTTTTGTAAATCAGAAAAAGAAAATATTCAGCATATGTTTTGGCATTGTAACGTTAGTAATAAGTTTTGGATGACTCTTCAAAGATTAATTAATAATAAATGTGAAATTGTCCATAATTTTGCGCTGGATGAACAACTAATATTGTTTGGTTGTCATGAAAGGGTTAAGACAGATGCTGTCCTTGATTTGATACTGCTGCTTGCAAAATCGTATTTGTATAGTTGTAAATTTAAGCAGGAATTACCTTCACTAATCGGGTTTACCAAAGTGCTTAAATCTAGATATGACATTGACAGATGGAATGCAACATTATCCATGCAATATGTGCAATTTGAAACACTTTGGCATTTCTACAGGCCACTGTTTATGTAATATTGTTTCCCTTTCTTTTCGTGTTTCCCTTTATGATCGTCTTTTATGTTTTAGGGTGTGTGTGTGTGGGTTTTTTTTCGTTTTTTTTCTCTCTTTAAATTTAAAACATCATCGTGCTAATGAATTAACAACAAAATGTATAAAGGTGTAATATGTTAATGGTGAATTAAAAAAATAAAAAAATAATAGTCATCTCTTAGGGTGAATTCGTTTTGGTTTTTTTAAACCACAATTTTGATCAAGACTTTAAATTCACTTTAAGGACAGTACCAAGAACATCATATTCACCACATGCACAACCAACAACAACACCAATAACAAAACCACAATGGCCTTTTCTCCTCCTAATACTACACGCACTGCTACTCATTTGACTTCTTAATATTACTGCCAGTAAACACCCGTTTCATAAATAATTATTTTTTGTCACATATCGGTTTCCTCCATTAGCCATAACCTTCTTTGGAAAACACAGTCTGAGGTCCAGTCCATAGCGCTTGGGTTTTTAATTTCTTGCGATTAGGACCGTTTGACAATCAAATGAACTGACGACAATGATGAAGTGGAAACAGCTTCTGTAGCAGTGGGTGGCCTCGTATCCGTCACTCGGCCCAGTTGCCCTGCAATATACTGCTACCTTGAGAGCCGCGCTATTGCCTTGGTCGAGGGCGCTTACGTATGATATGATGTCATTCGTTTGTGTCCAAGTCGAGAAGTGGTTATGTGTGGACTGCTCATTGGAGTATGACGCTTAAATAAATGAACGATTGACGTTCTATATTATTATTATTATTATTATTATTATTATTATTATTATTATTATTATTATTATTATTATTATTATTATTATTATTATTATTATTACTACTACTACTACTACTACTACTACTACTACTACTACTACTACTACTACTACTACTACTACTACTACTACTGGAGGCTACATACGCGCTTAGCCCCAAATCACCAATCTGGCTCAAAGCGTGGCGATCTGTACTAACATACACGCACACATGTTTTACCGATTCTCACACATGAACCACTTGAACACTTAAAGGCAGTGAACTCGCTATTATAGAAGACGGAAAGGAAATTGAATTTAAACATTTTAGTGTTGAAATTTTATATATGTAGGCCTACTACCTGTATCCACGGTACTATAGCGTGCTTCTTAAGGCGTGTTTTAAAAAGTCACCTAAACATCCAGACAGTAGATCTAGCATTAAATGCATCAAAACTATGGACGAATCAAACCGCGGACGCATCACATCACAGTTTTACATGTGCGATGTTCTTTGCATGCGGAGTGTTTTAGCGGGTGTGCGAATCGGTGGAAAAGGTATAGCTGCCTCTGTACTGTGCTCTCTATGCTACTACGCGTGGCCGCCATGTACTAATGAAGAGCAATCAGTTCGCACCGCTGACCTTTAATCAAGCACCGCCGCCACGGCGCGATGAACTATTCTTCCTCTTATTCCAGCGCAGCATCATTTTTCTTCTTCATATACTTCACTTTCCACATTTTTGACGAAGCTGGATATCAAAGCCTGAATAGAGAAACGGTCTGTAGCGTAGGCCTTTGTTGGTTCTGATATTATTGATGTGTAATACCTCGTACTCGATACTGAGTATCAAATCTCGCGAAGAAGCAGATCATAGTAAATATCAGATATCTGCGCAAAGTATAAAAGCTTACTCATGGAGTTGACCAACGTACTCAAAAACCCTGTGTGGGCGATGGTGCAGGATGATGTTGACGATGAAGGTTTTGATCAGTCAATTCCAATCACAAAGGTTTCTTAATTTCCCGCACATGAAGAACGGATAGCGGGCGTTCCACTGCAAAACCAACTATACTTTCAAGCCTTGCATCGTAAGTTTGAATTTGAAGAATGTGAACACACGGTTTCTGCTTTTTTATGTTCTCTTTATCTTAGACACGAGCGGACAGCTGGTATTCCACAGCAAAACCAGATACGCCTACCCTTGGGCCTTGCGCTCTGAAGGCCATCAATTTTCGCAGACTCTTGTGGTCAAAGAGAAATTTTAACGAATAATGCGACTGGCTCATATAGGCTCAAGCCGCAAGCACTGGCCTCGAGTCCCCTATTCGCTTGTGTGACGTGGGACTTTAATCTAGCAAACGAAACGAACGAAACTGGCCTCGCAGATGGTGTGAAAATTGGAAAAACGGTGGTAGAGATTGTCTGGTCAATAAATACGTCTCACAGTGTTGGCGATTGTCTAAGGTCAGCCCACAGGTCGAGAGGAAATAATTATGTTTATTTAATGACTCTCTTAACTTTATTACAGAGTTTTTTTGGTTTAAAAAAAACAAACTCGTCTATGGTTTAGTTCGTTTCGTCTCACCCTTTAATTTAAAGACAAAGTTGTTAAAAGAATCGTATAATAAAATGAGAATGAGTGCATGCTTAAAGCTATGACACAGCTTTGAAGCTTCAAAAGATCTTAAGTGTGAGGTAAATCCATGTGGATATGTGCGGTCAGCTCTTGGTGGGGAAGGGTGAGATAGAGATACGCTAAGTTTGAATAAGTCAGTAGGCCTACTACCTAGTACTATTTTTTGGTAATATTAGCTTAATTCGCTCATACGTCGTGAACAAACTGGCTATTTTGCACAATAATTGACTGAAATACAACTGATTCCTGTTTATTTTCCAATCAGCACAACTATAGAATGCTACGTTAATTTCTTGAATAGAAAACACACGGAAACTATTAGCTCTAGTTATGGGGTATAGTTGAAGGTATAATGTATAATTGTTGGAAAAAATGTAGTTTTAGAAAGTAGTAATCACATTAGCAGAGATGCAATGTGCTTTATGATTTATCCACTGTGAGCAGTACAGACTGGATGATTTGGCTTGTGTAAGTTCCATAGACTCTGAGTATTTTGCCCCGGGTATTAGAGCCATTGTGCGGGTATTCATTAATTAATAGGGTAGGAGAGGGAAGGGGTTAGGCGAGACGCGTGTGAAGGAAACGATACTGCAGCGCGTTTATTTCATTAGCACAGTCTGCAGTCGGGTATGTTTAGTGAGTAAGAAATAAAGATGCGTGATGATTTGGAATAGTGAGGTGGGTGTGTGTGCATGTGGGTGTGTGTGTGGGTGTAGGTGTGTGTGTGTGTGTGTGTGTGTGTGTAGGTGTGTGTGTGTGTGTGTGTGTGTGTGATAGTACATATGTGTTCTGAGTGCTGAATAGAAGTAGTGAATAGTAAATAATGAAATGTATAAATGTTTCGTTCTTAAATTTGCGAGGGAAGAAAAAGAATGATATGATAAACACTTAACTAAGGGAAACAGGTTCTGCCTTTATCAAATCTCTGTAGGTAAGACTTAATGTGTGGGGTCCAAAAATAATGTCGCTCAGAATAATTTATATTTGGAACTTGGATTTTGTGAGACGTCATGTGATAAACTGTTAAGGCTTAATGTTTCACGGCTGTGGGCCATTTAAATCAGGGCACATTTAGCTTTGCGAACGTCTAACAAAATGTAGGAATTAATAACTCTTAAAATACCACGCAGGTAAACGCTTATCCGCATCAGCGCCAAAATATCAGTCATGATTTAATATGCGTTTTTTCCACCGTTTCACCTCAAATTTAAAAGAGAAAGAGCGTGAAACCCACACACAGACACACATAAACACACATGAGAGAGCGCGCACACACACATGAGCGTGCCCATACACACACATATGAGCGCGCGCGCACACATACCCACACACGTGAGTACGCACACACACACATACACACATGCACGCGCGCGCTCCCTCGTACGAACAAAGCCACAACGAGACATGAACAAAATACACACAAACACACACAAACACACACAAACACACAAACACACAAACACACACACAATGTACTTCCACACCCGTATACTTACACAGACTACCAAACCCACAAACATGCACACACATACGCAAACACACGCACACTTTTACACACACACACACGCACCCACACCCACACACACACACACACACACACACACACATTCTAACGTAGAATTACAGAACATGAGGAAGTGCTATTGGATTTTCAACAAAACAATGGGAAACAAATGATTCTTTGTCCACTGCATTTTATATAGACCTATTTCAACACCTTTTATTCAAGCCACGTGCAAACTTAGTCACACACTTTTTCATTACACTGTAGTGGAAATTATTCAAGCGAAGAGTAAAATTTGTATCATTATCGTCATTAATCATCATCATCATCATCATCATCATCATCATCATCATCATCATCATCATCATCATCATCATCATCATCATCATCATCATCCTCTCTCTCTCTCTCTCTCTCTCTCTCTCTCTCTCTCTGTTTCTCTCTCCCACCAGATCTCTGTTCCATCATCCATTTATCCCATTTCTTATGATACCACCCATTGAGAAACGTTTTTCACCTATCAGTCCAGCATCCCGCGTTACGCCACATAATGCATACTTACAGCCCAGGTCTGCTGCACGGCTCAGCCACTCATTCACCACAGTATCACAGCCCGTATGAAATACCACCGCTGTGAACTATTCTCGCAGGGATTCACACTTTTCTGCTATCCTATGCACCAACGGGAATCCCCTCTATGAAAAATACTTCCGTTTTTTTTTCTCCGCGTGTTTTAGTGAGTTATTTCCAAATATTCAAGAATAATAACATGTGTCACTGGCCACCTGTATCGTACCCTCACATATTTTTTTTTTGCTGCAGTTGATTATCCCTTTCTATCGCCAGTGGCGCGCCTAAACCCTACCTACCTAACATTATTTGTGAATTTTTGAAAAATATTCGGAAAAACATAACGCCCAGATGCTGGCTCGAACCCACACCTGTCAGGCGCCATTGGTTTCTGGCTTGTGGACAAGGCAAGTTAGTCCCGCCTTAGCCCACTTGGCCACAACGCTAGCCTAACATAGTCAGTTACTTCGTGTTTTGTGAAGGTTGCGACGGCGAAGCTATGGAAAACTACAAGAGTTTTCAGGTCCTGTTTCACTTTCTGTCGATGATCGACGCACCTACGAAGTCGCCACAAATACAGGCCTCTACGATTGTTTTTTGCATTCTTTCACTGAGCATGTACCTCCTCCACCGTTTTTATACTTATCCCACTCGTTTTCTGGCTCTAACAATCGTCGTTTTCGGCAATTTGCCATATTTAAAAGTCACGCATCAAGCTTTGATAAAAGAAAAAACAAGCCAAACCGGAACTTGGTTTCATATAACCTCGTTTTAATTTATAATGGCGATACCCACGAGTTTTTATGAGAGGTGCCGGAAAGTTGTGAATAGTAGTAGCACACTTGAAATTGATTCCCAGAGAGTATACTTCACGTAAATTCTTTAGTCGCAGGAACAAGTTTCACGCAAACATCTCCATGGGTTTCCATAGGGTTTTGCAGGCCAGGCCGTGAAATGTTGGTGAAAAAAGCTCCAGTTTGCAGGGAAAGTAAACGAAGTTTGTAAATATTGTCGCTTGCAAAACTTAGCGTGTGAAATATTGCCTCTACGACAAACTTTCATGTGAACGATTGTCGCACAAGAGTTTCCCAAACTAAAGTGACAGGCGTGACGGTCTGTTACAGCAGCATGATTTAGCGAGAGTTTCCTTGCGAAATATTTTCTCTCACACAAGTTTCATGTGAATGATTGTCGCTCAATTTCCTAACTACAACGAACAGCGTGCTTTTTTTCTATCACAGTAGCATGATTTACTACGCATTAGAATTTCTTTTGTCATGATGATAAAGGAGACTTGAACAGAGCGATGAAACCACAAAGATCATACTCGAAGCGCGCAAAACATTATGGACGCAACTGACGACTAACACAGATAAAATCACACAATGGCTTTTGAGGAAGAAATAATTTGAGCGATACAAAAATAGTCACTCCTCAGACATATTAAATAATTAATGGATAAAAACACATGTGTCTTTAGGCGACGGCGAAAGACAAAGACTGTCAGTCTCTTTTAGTTCTTCAGGAAATGCATTCAAGATGGTTGGAGCAGAATGTGAAAATCCGCTTTTTCGTGTATTCAGACGAACTGGGAATTCACATGCGAGACTATATGTTGCTGAACTCAGGTAGCCGGGCTAGCTTACACCTGAACCCGGTCACAGAGACACTTGTGGGCAGTGTCAGTTACAGGTGACACTTTATTCATGTGAAAAGGATTTGCAACACTATTGTATTGATGTAAACCGTAAAACTATGTCGTGGGATCATAGTATAAATTTAAAAAAAATTGTTCCTGAGAGTAAACTTTGTTCTCTTCTCAAGATTTCATTTTTTTACGGAGCACGACATAATTTTAGCTGAAAGAAATGTTGCTGCGACCCTATTTCACGAACGGATGAATTTATTACTATGCTCGTCCGGGTTCTGATACTCAGGTCCTGGCTCTCAGAATCGGCGAAGTCGGACTCCGCGTGTCCAATAGAGAGGAGAAATAGAAGATCGTCGTTATCATAATCTTCCGCACATTGATTAAGTAATGGACCATTCCACCTGCGCTTATCACTACGCAGATGCCGCAACCATTGCACGAAATTTTGCGTGCGTAGCTTCTTTCCGCACTTTAGGGTCTAGATATGATAACGATTCTTCAGGCCACACCACCACACAGAGAACTAAGAGACCTCCTGTCGATCTGCTAAATGAGGAATGTTAAGGGCTCTGAGTTAAGTCTCGCTATGACAGGGTCCCGGGTTCGATTGCGGTATAAGAGGTAGGAGCGTCGCCTAAACGGCAGTTTAAAGAACTTGGTCATTTTTGTTGTTGTCGAAGTTCAGTAAAAGCTGGCCTAAATAAACACAGCTAAGTGACTCGATGTTCACTGGCAGCATCGCAGTTGCGTAGTTAGGCTTGACTGTTTGTAAGTTTTCCACATAAAAACAATGGGTCTTCATGTAGTCCCACCTCTGCTCCAACCCCACACATTTCTACAACCCGAAGTAAAAAGTAGTAGACGAGCGTTCTATATTAACTAGTAATTATGGTGTAATTAATGGTAAATCCTAATTTTCTGTGTTTATGAATGAATAGATATATACATTAGTGAGTGAGGAAGTGTATGTGTGTGCGTGACTGTGTGCGCTCGGGTGCAGGGTTGTCTCATTTTGTAAGAGCCACTAAGCATGGGTTCTTCAGGCTGGATAACTCACCTGGAAAAATCTTGACTACTCCTGTTGACGGCTTAAAACTTGTCAGTTGAAAAGGATACGGACAAGAACAAAGCCACAACACAGAAAACATTGATATGGCTTTACAACACAACTTTTGCTGAAAGAACTTAAGACCAAAATACACAATTCGACAACCTGGCGTTGAACGCAAGCAGCTACAAAAACCCTTGATGATGTAAAACTAGAAGATGGACCGACAAATTTTTTATGTTTCTAATGAAGAGTTCCCGTCGAAATTGACATTAGTCCTTCAAATGAGAGAATAGTCATAGGATACAGTGTGTACGCATGCATTCCACCGCACGCATTTTAAAGGTCATGACGCTTATGTCTTAGACGGGTGAGTGCAAGAAATACCAATACACCCAGAATACACTAATGGTCCTGTTCCTTCCTGTCCTGGGTGGCGCTGTCTGGTGCTCATTGCGGGAAATAAAATGCTCATCTATTAGCAAACAGCGAGCCACGCATCACCGTTGTAGAGGTTAATCATCAAGGTTCCTCGCTGCTCTTTGCCTGATTGTTGATAATTGTATGTCAGCCCTTAGAATCTGGAGGAAAGTATGGATGAGGGTAGGAAGAGAAGGACGAGGGTAAAAAGACTGTGACAATGTGTGGTATAGAGACACCATCGTTAAAGGGTGAAGAAAACCAGATACGAGACTTGCTACCGCGTGTATATCTGTACATTGTTTATTGGTAGTGTAGGGGGTAGTGGTGGAATTGGGGGTAGGAAGGGGGAGAGAGAGAAGCCAAGAACGGAGGGTGGAGGTCTGCCAAATCATTATCTTGTGTCTATCAATCAATGAGTCAATCAATGCGCGAGTTCACGAACACACGCACATACACACAAACAATACACACACGCACACCCACAGACTGTACACGTTGACGTGCGTGCGCCCGTACACACAAGCACACACACACACACGCGCTCGCGCGCACCTATACATACAGACACTATTCCAAAGACAATGCAAACACAACGAACTCACACTCACGCACACACACACACGCACACACACACCCACACACACACATGCACACACGCACTTATACATACAGACACACGATCCCAAAGAAAAACCGCGAACACACACAAACACACACACACCCACACACACACAGTTTTGTGACAGGTGGTTTACCAGTTACACCCATGTTAACTGCATCAGCCAAAGGTTTCCAATGCCAGCGACTGCGTGTCCGTCACTTGTCTTCTTCCGCGTTTCATGTTGCGTTATACATACACACGCTGTCTTAACGTGGGTTTAACCACCCACCCCACACATTTAAATTTGATTTATTTAATTAACACTCTTCTATTTCAGTATTTGTTTATTTTCTTTTTATCTTCCTTTGTTTCCTTTTTTCTTTCTTTCTTTCTTTCTTTCTTTCTTTCTTTCTTTCTTTCTTTCTTTCTTTCTTTCTTTCTTTCTTTCTTTCTTTCGTATTCTTTCTTTCTTCCTTCGTTCCCTCCGTCCTTTCCACCGTCCTCCTTCTTTCAGTTGCTTTAACTAGTTGTCATATAAAACCAGCAATCTTAACTTATTTCTTTATTGAAGGAAAGACATGGCGGGGGTCGGTGAGGTATTCACAAAGATTCAATGTGGACTTTTGTCTGTAGAACGGAGGGAGCACCTGCAAACACATGCACACCTGCTATAAACGGAGGTTCCTCTTTTATCTTAAGCTTGCTATTCTTACAAAGAAAAAACACACAAATATACATGTATTTATTTTTTTATATATGCAACCGCACGCGGTAACGCACAGGCGTCCCTTTGTGTACGGCGCGCACACACGCACACGTACACCCACACAAACATCAATACACACTCACACAAGTGCGCGCGCTTTGTCTCTATCTCTGTGTTCTTCCTCTCTGAATCTCTCTCTCTCTCTCTCTCTCTCTCTCTCTCTCTCTCTCTCTCTCTCTCTCTCTCTCTCTCTGTCTGTCTGTCTATGTCTCTGTCAGTCTGTCTCTCTGACTCTGTCTCTCTGACTCTGTCTCTCTCTCTCTGACTTTCTCTCTCTCTCTCTCTCTCTCGCTCTTTTATATTTCTTTCCACCCCCCACCCCCTCCGCCCTCGCTTTCTTTCATTCTCACCTTCAATCTCTTTTTCTCTCTCAGTGAGTTAGCCTCTCTCACTCTTAAACAGACACGTTCATAAACAACTGATATACACTTTTTCTTTTAGGATTTAGCTATGAATAACGGTTATCGACGATGAGGAGGAAGATGATGACAAAGACGATGATGACGACAACGACGAAGACGAAGTTCATGACGATGACAATGATGATGATGACGACTTTAATGATGATGGTGACAATGTTTTCCGTTGTTTTTGTTGCCGCTGCTAGCTGGATGACCCGTGTAGTTATGACTCGGTGGTGCTCAATTCTGTCATTTTATGACTCCACCAGGAATTGACTCATCATTGTTCAATAGGGGCTGCAACGTGTGTTCATCTAATCCAGGTTATGGATTGGACTAAGTTAGGCTATGTATCCATATTGTGGAAAAACCCGCGGACCGGCAGCGAATCGATGTCCCAATAGGGGTACAGATATGCCTTGTGTACTTGTTTGGATGAAAAAGCACTTACAGCTCTATTTTGATAAACAAAAAAGTATAAATATTACGCGGACATTGTTTAAATAGAATATTGTTGCCGAAAGAGATTTTTTTCTTGTGAAGTTACTCGCGTGACAGGTCCATTGGACATAAATACTATCGTCGTAACCACATTATTTTACGAACGGGCATCTTTCACATCACACCACCGTTTCATCAAACGGCAGACATTTTAATATACAAGTAGTGCAGGACCGCATTATCCCTCATAAATAGATATTAGTTAGTTAGTTAGTAATTGCTTTATAGGGTCCAGCGGAGTGCATTGAGCGAATCAGGACCAATGAGATGAATTGACAAAAACTTGAACTGTCATATTAGTTGACAAGCACGAGGTTGATCTCTCCCAAAATAGTCCCTAGGTATCCTAAATAGCCTGGATCGACCCTTGTCATACAGTTCTACTCTTGTCAGAGTAGACAAGAGGACAGCATCGATGTTTGTCATTGTGAGTGGCTTCCCCTTGCAGTGCAGTCACGTTGGAGTTGTCGTTACTGCCGACAGGCATTATGTCCCCTTGTTAGCTTTGATCTCCCAGTTATTGACACCATCCTCTCTCTCTGTGTGTTGTGTCTCTCGTGCATGAGGGGTTTTGATCTCGGTCGTATATCGTTGTTACAGGGTAGTGTAGCCTCAGATATTCTATATGTCATTTCAGCTTAGTCCCCTGCACCGTATCCATGCCTACCCTACATTGACCAACCTATTGTTTTCAATTTGTAGTACAGTTTGTGTGGTTTCAGGTTTTGTACTTCTTGGCTTGCAGAACAAACAAGTCAAGACAGCTACTAATAGCAAGAACAAATTTATGGTGAGCTCTTACAAATCTAAATTTAAGCCTTTATTCTTGATAATGTGTGTTCTTTAGTCTAGTTTCGGGTGTTGGCCAATTAATGACACAAAAGTCGATTATTTTTAACATATTGTACGTGAATTTGGTTACTTTTCAAAATACGGATTAATGTTCATGTAAATACTCTTTGAAAGTTGCTGATCAATTGTACTGTCGTCTTGCACTTCCCAAAAATTATGGTATTGAATTGTGGTGCACAATTACTTTCCTAATATAAAACCTAGTGCAGTCTAACTATATAGTTATATTTCTCTTGAGAATTAAATAAATCGTGTAAATTATGTAGTATGAAAATCGGTGTTTGGGTGTCCGTGGATTTTGATCTGCTTTTAGATGTGGGTGGGATGATCTTTTGGAATGTTTACAAGACAGTCACAATTGTACAATTATTTGTCTTGTACGTCAACCACGGCTGTTAAATCTGAACGCTACAGACAGGGTCAAGAGCTCCTGTTGGTCTAGGTAGTGTGACGGTGGGTCTATTGTTACTGGGCTCTGCACAATGGAATGCTATTACCCGCTCGTCTTTGTCTGCGGGGTCGGCTAGTGTAATCACCCTATGACTAATCTTAATACGTTTATAAGTTTAGCTCGGTCTGTGTTAGGATGGGGTTACAGAGAAAGGGAGAAAAGTGTAAAGATTCACTGACACACTAGCTCTCACTCGGCTATGAAACATAGGTAGTCCAGCCATTTAGAGGACGAAAATTTACAAGGAAGGGTAGTTGTAGTCGAGTGAAAGAGATGGCGACTTTGGCGGTTAAGTATTTCGCACCGTGGTTAGCAGTTGCCATGGATGCGTGTCCACACAGCATATTGATAACTGGGCATGTCTTGGAACGTTTACAAGGCAGTCACGATTGTTGACCTTCTTGATGCTCAGACAGCGCAGAAACCCTACTCTTTCAGTGACAAATTGTTCCACAGCGACAGGATGTGTTTTTATAATGAGAGTATAAATAACCCGAGACCTAGCTATGGTTGCGTATATTCCATCGCACGGACTGTAAAGCTCCTGACGCTCATGTCCTAGACGGGTGAGTGTCAGACGTGAGCACTACATCCTATTTTCCTTTCTCTTGCATGGGTGGAGCTTTTGTGCAAATGCTGGCCACGGAGAGAAGCTATGTTTCACGCCTTTTTGAGTCTGTGTCACGACCCACACTCAGTTTGAACTTTATATTGTTGTTTGTAGATAGGTGGTCTTCTCGCAAGTGCCTATGAATCATCGTTTTGTGTGCCTTTGAATAAGCCGGGACAAAAGTAAATGAAAAGTGTGACGTAACTTATTGTCGTAGAAAAGAGGAAATGACGAAAGAGAAAGAAGACAGGTATTTGGTCGTTACATGGAGGTCCCAGGAACAGTGAATCTAGGAGCAGTGTGTTGAATCGTTTTTCGTCCCTGCTAATCCTTTATCCGTCAACTGTACGCTTAAGGAAATACGTACGTGATATCCTCACGTAGCGGTGCCCTACGACAAGAACTTGAGTTTTCACCAGAAGTCGTTTGAGAACGATGAGGGAGAAAGAGTTCGACCTTGAAACTGGTGCAAGTTCGACTGTTTGTTTTAGTCAATGAAGATCGAGACGACTAGTAGACCTGACCGTTGACCTACCTGTACCAAAAGGAATGCTGCGGATGAAGAGACGTATCCGACCTTAGCCGCATCACCGTATCCACGGGTAGTTGAGTAAGTGTGGACTTGGGTGTTTTCACTGGCTAGTCGGGTGTCTCTTTGTTGTCATTTATTTCTGTGGTCCGTATTTTGTCGTGTCATTGTTGGTTATCATTATGTTGTGGGGCTAAAATATTATGGGGAAGTATTATACTCGAATAAGTGATACCATATTTATTACAATCATTATTCTTCCAAGCATACAACACATTCAAGGTTGCAGTCATTCATTCATACATGCGTTAGATTTACATTTGTGATTGTTACAATACAAGAGTTAGCGATTATTATTATTAAGGAAAATGGTTGAGTTTTCAAATGCATCAGGAAGCATGTATAAATTGTTACTCAAATTCTTAGAAGATTTTGTATGGGTTATGTTGCAGTGTACCTTTCGCTTTTTGCCTTTGGTTTCATCTTCAACTTCGATTTTACCTTCAACTTCAACTTTAACTTCGACTTTGTTTTTGGGTTTACCATCACTTTTCGCCGATTGTATTATAATAGACTTTTTGCCAGTGAACTTTTTGCCTTCGCTTCTTCACCACAGACTTTGAAATATTGGATGACCACGGCGGATGCATCTAATCGTAGCAGCTACAGTCCCAGTGACATTCGAGGTGTATGCACTTATCGATTACATCTAGTGCATTGACAATTTTTAGTTTATTTGCCTACTGTGTTCCCGGGACATATATACATTTCACTCCTGCGTTGAGCGAGTTCATGCTCCAGTGTCTTCGGGACGTTTTTGTTATTATGCAATTTCGTATTGCAAAGGTTTGATCGCAGGAGTGTGATATGTATTTGTAAAACGGGACTTGTGAACTGAAATCGTTATAACAGTAGTAGCAACAAATTTGTAAACAGTGCATAGGTTGTGTGCGAACAATGAGTGAACAGTAGAAAAGGAAAACAAAGAGACTGAACGAGAATACTGTGTAGAACCATTTAATTTATTTAAAACAAAGAACATTTCATTCTGTCGTTTGATTTTATCACCTTTATAAATTTTAGTTATTCATTTACGACTCCATGTTATGTTCATGTGAATAAATTGTTGTTTTATTTTGCCAACGTAATACTTGTCTCTATCTATTCATCCGTTGTTCACGTATGGTTGCATACACTGCTCAGAGTTCCCCTTTATGGTAAGAGAAACGAAGGACCGTAAGGGGGGGCTTTGACAGTCTGCTAATAGCCTTACCATAATGTCCAATGTCCATCCGGGGTGGGAAAACAGAAGGTACCATGTCGTGTGTAAGTCAAGATTCGCCATTAGGGTAAGACGGAAGATGGGTGAAGAGAGAGAGAGAGAAAGACAGAGAGAGAGAGAGAGAGAGAGAGAGAGAGAGAGAGAGAGAGAGAGAAAGACAGAGAGAGAGAGAGGTAGGGGAGAGAGAGAAAAGAGAGAGAGAGAGAGAGTCAGGTCTATTCTGGATCAGATGTATAGCTAAATAGTCTACGATACTATTAGAGTGAGCAGAGTGAGTAAAATAGAGAGAGAGAGAGAGAGAGAGAGAGAGAGAGAGAGAGAGAGAGAGGTCTTTTATTTTGTCGCGCTACTTCACGCGCCACCTCCCGAAGCCCCAGCAGAGAAGGACGGGCAGATCTATAGGTTTCGCAGCATGGCGGGGAGTTGTAAAAACATGGCATCGTGCTTCCCCAAACATCCAGGACAATACAACCACCACCCTCTCTGGTGCATCCTCTTTACCTGTTATTCTCCCCTTCCCTCTCTCATTCTCCGCACCAGCACATTCTACGAACGAACACATGAAGTATAACGTCTACATCCTCCATTGGCGATATGGCAGACGCTGGTATAACCATCCCAGAGAAGAGAAGAGGGTAGAGACATAAATCAACACTGAACCATCAAAGCAGTCATGGTACTAAGATAGACAGTGAAAATTGACCACTTTTATTTTGCCTACCAAGGGATTCGAACCTGGGTCATCGGTGAAACGCGCTAACACCGAGTTACGACGGGTGTGTGTGAGTGTGGGTGTGTGCGTACGCGTGTGTGTTTGTGTGTGTGTGCATATGCGTTTGTGCGTGCGCGTTCGTGTGTGTGCGTGCGTGAGTATGTGCGTGCGCGTGCATTCGTGTGTGTGTGTGAGTGCATGCGCGCGTTTAGGTGTGCTTGATACTTTTGTTGTTCAGTTAAAATGTCAAAAGACCTTCAGATTATACAATAGTCGCTGTGAAACGAATATTAAGGCCTCCAACTTTTTTTAATACAAGCCATAGGAGGTCTTGTGTCTGCTGCTGTTCCCGAAATATATTGGATTACTCATTTGAAATAGTCTTGAGAGCGCTATCATCCACAATGATGTAAAAAAGAAGGTTAATATTACTTTTAGTTACATTTAATTTGGGGGTGTGTGTGTGTATAAAAAAATGCATCCTATTAATTAATGAAGCAGACAAAATGTTTTGTGTAAAACGCACATTATCTAGATTGAAAAAAAGGGATTTGAAGTGTTAACCACAGTCTTTACTGTATAATTATACTGATACGAAGGTTAATAAGGAAGCAATAGAAAAGACACTTACAATATAGACCTCATGAATCAACGTACTTATTATGGCTGCTGAACTCAAGAAGAAGAAAGCCAACATTCCTTAGTATACTGCCAGTGTTTTTCCATTTAATTAATGATGTCAATTGTAAGTAGACTAACAATGACTTTATTTTAAACGTTTATTTTACACTTAGGATAAATAATTGACCGCTGTCATTGTCAATGGATATCGATAGGTGGTGTTGTTCTTATACAATCCTTTATCTACTCAAGAGCTGCTCAAGGCGCTGACCTCAAAAGAGGATCTAACTCATGCCACCCGGAGGCGCCAACTTGTTGCTTGATGCGCACTGTCCAACGCCCCAAATTACGGAATACCAAGAAAAACCTGCTAACATTCCAGTCCAACCAAAACCAATCCAATGATTATTGTGATAACGCGCACAATCCCGTGTCACAGAAACCTACTCATTACAAGTTAACACCATTTAGCAGACATGTACATCTGAATCCAACCAATCAGATCTATGGCTATTGTGATAGCGCAGAATCCCAAGTCACAGAAACATGCTCAGTGTGCAAGTTAACACCATTTAACAGACATGTACCTCATTCCAACCAATCAGTTTTATCAGACCCATGCAGTGTGTAATGTCTAACGTCCCAAACTACAGAATACTATAAGAAACCATCAAATGAGTTTAGCCAATCTAATCCAATGTTTATTGTGATAGCGCAAAATCCCGCGTTACAGAATTATACTCAGTGCAAGTTAACACCAATTAACATGTTTCACAGATGTGTATGTCACTTCAGAGAGGAAAGAGAAGGAGAAAAACACATCGGTTTCACAGGAGCGGCCACAGACCCATAATAGATCTACAGGAGCTGACAGAAACATAAGGATAGATACAAAGAGACAGACAGAAACATAAGGACAAGTGTCAACGGTGGAAACTGGAGCCCACACCCCACCCTCACCCCTCCATTCCCTGGTTCCCCTTCCCTTTTCCCCTTCCCCCTCGCCCTTCCTCCACCTCCCTCCGTCCTGGAACTGGTCCTAAACAAAACAAGCATGTAGAGAAAGTTTAGGAGTGGGGTGCGAAAGGGTTGGAGGGAAACCTTTCATGTTTGTGTGTTGTGAGTGTGTGTATGTGTGTGTGTGTGTGTGACTGGTTGTGTGTGACTCTGTGTGTGAGTGTGTGTGTGTGTGTGTGTGTGTGTGTGTGTTCCCGCGGGTATAAGCGTGAGTGCGCAAGCATGTGTGTATGTGTATGGCTTGGTACGGATTGTTCGCCCTTATTAACACTATAGGTGACAGAAAAAAGCAAGCAGCATATGAATATTTGGCAGAAAAGCAGCTTGATTTTGCTTCTTTTTGTTTTAGATATTACAAGTTCACAGCTGGTGCAAAAGTTGTTATTCGACGACGGCTGCCAAGAAAAGCATGTTAAGTGTGTGTTGCGAGGCAAACCGTTGTAATGGTAGTTTCACGGAATATTTTATACCAGGGATTAGACAAGATGTATGAGGTTGGAATTAGAATTGTCATTATGGTATTCGTTCTGCTCTGGACCTTTACCCCCCCCCCCCCCCCACTCTCTCTCTCTGTCTCTCTCTCTGTTTGTCTGTTACGACCTCTGTATCTGCCTGTCTTTCTGTTTGCCCCAGTCTCTCTCTGTTTGTCTGTCTCTCTCTCTGTCCTCCTCATCATGCACATGTTGGCATGAGTCGAGTTAGACAAAGTTGAGAGCTTTGCGTTCAGGAGTACTTTAATGGATGAGATCAAACCTTACTAAATTAAAATGTAACCAATTTAACACAATTACACACTTAGGCGTCAAAGACGTTGGCTGTCGTGTAACTTTTTAAAATCTATCACCCCCAAAAAATATCCGTACCCCCCCCCGCTTTAATCCCCACCTTCACGCACTCCACACACACACAAAATGTGTTCCTTGTGCCGAAACTAACGCCTATCTTTGTTTTGAGTTTACAACGAAGTGTGTCATACTATAAGGTTGGCTGTAAAAAGTGAAGAAGTGGGAAGAAAAGCAGATGATCTAAGCTTACGGTATAGAGACAGAAGGGGAAGAAATATATACCATGACAACTAAAACAAACAACAAAAGTCTCCCAAAACACATTATCCCTTGTGTTTTATACGATTTTTGGGGCATGGGTTTTGCTTTTTGTGCTGCCGGTTGACAGTCGTGTTTTGGAAATGGCATATGGTAAACACGGCTTGTGGGAACTACAAATGGGGTCCTATCTTGTGCAAAAAGTCGCCTAACTTCAAGTGTGTGTTTGTGGTGTATGTGTGTTGAGGTTCTTTTTTTTTTTTTTTAAGGATGAAGCCGGGCCGACATATGGAGCCGCCATCAAATAACCGAACAAGCAAACACGAGGGGAGAGAGAAAAGGACAACAAACCATCCAAGTCCACATTGAGCTCCAGCACCCAAACGATACCCTTTCCTAGTTTTCTCCATGTATTCGACTTCGGTGCAGTATAAGTAGTACATGCAAACCTGTTGTGAGAGCCGCTAGGAAAAAGAAAGGAGATTGGATGAACATCACGGATATTTTCCTTAACTATGCCTATCTGATTCACATAACGAATCCAACAAGGCATAACGTACATAACATTAGAGTTAGTCTCAAGAGAACCGCCATCTATATGATCTATCAAACTAATCTGCGTCCATCATTTTCATAAATAAATAAGACTACCAATAACCAGTATAGCTATTTGACTGACTGTATTTATGCCTGTGATCGATTACTATTTTTTAATTTAAAACAAGCGTTGATCATTTTTCAACAATGATTTGCGCATTCATTTTTATTTTGTTGCAATGTAATAGAGGTTTGAAGTCGAATACACAACGAATTATCGTTCTGTTCTCTCCGGTAGTAAAGATCTAGCTATAAGGGGCCGTAACTCTGTCAAACAGATGATGCTGTTTTGTCTGCATCATGTTGTCGAAACACTGAAGAGAGCCGGTTACTAGATAAATATAAGTAAGAAAAAAAAAAAGAGAAAAAGTCAGAGTAGAAAAAGAAGAAAAAGAAAGAAGAGATATATAAAGACTATGGATAGAAAAATGCAAAATGACAAGGCAGGAGGCCATTGGAGACACGTTTTTAGTTTTATACACATACACAAGTTTTTGTTTTGTTTATTATTTATTTACTTATTTTATTTTATTTAAAACCTATAATTATGTTATACAGTTGTTAACCTACTGGCTAAGGAGTGGGGATGGGGGTTGGGTGCAGATCGGTGATGGAGATGTTTCTATGATGAAAGTTGGTGACGCAATTGTAAACCAGTGGACACAGTCTTTTACGCTAATCAGGATGACATCAACAAAAGAAAGGGGGCATTTTACTTCTCTTTGGTTGTTGCAGAAACTTGTTGAAAGAGAGAAGTCCAAGTCGAAACCTTTAATAGAATAATAACATTAGGTCCTATGGACCTGTCTTACTTACCTATGGACCTGTCCTTAATAAAATTGTAAAAGAAACCACACACAAAAAAAATTCAGAACAAACAAAATAATTAACATGAAATTGATTGCAAACTAACACAAACCTTAACAATGGTAAGAATAAAAAAAATTACTAAGAAAATTAATGTACCGAAATACACATACTCCCTCCCCCCACCTCCCTCCAATACCCCTTTCCTACTCCCACTCTCCCCACCCCCTCCACCACAACCACACACATACACAAGCTATTTTACACACGAACAAATTAAACTGTCGCAAGATAGGAAAGAACAAAATGTATACAATCATCTTAAATATTAGGAGCAAGGGAAAATAGAAATTTGTGGAGTCTAATTTTAAACAATGATAATGATTTACTTTCCTTGATCTCTTGTGGGAGAGAATTCCACATACTTGGACCAGAATATGACAGAGATGTTTTAAATATGTCTAAGCGTGGCTGTGGCAAGGTTAAATTATGTCTGAAAATTGAATAACGAGATGAAGGTTTGCTAAAAAGTACTTTTAAATAATCAGGAGCTCTATTGTTTTGTATTTTGTACATTAACACTGATTTATTGTAATTAAGGTGTTTGTTAAGGGGAAGCATACCAGCTAGTTTTAATTTTGAATCAATTTTGATGGAAGTGTTGGAGATAAAGTAATTTTGCAGCTCTGCGGTGAATAGAATTAATTTTTTTAAACAAGGCATCACTGCAGCCGTCCCATATTGTTGATGCATAATCAATGTGAGGTTTGATATAAGCATTATAAAAAAGCTTTTTAGCATCTGCAGTTATGATAGATTGAAGCTTAGACAACATAAATAATTTTGTTGAGAGAGTTTTACAAAGATTTTCAATATGTGAATGCCAACTGAGTTTGTTGTCTACGAGGACGCCTAAAAGTTTATGACTTTCAACCTGTTTAATATTATTTCCATTCACGACTAAATCACTTGATCACTAAAATAAAACAAATAAATAAAAATTTAAAAAAAATAATAGAAAATAAAAATAAATATGCAAGTAAAAAATTAAACATAGTATAAAGTAATATTTGTTTAAAATCTTTACAACATGTAGGATACGATTATATATGGACAAACAAATACACACCCACACTATTAATTTATGTAGTAAATTATGTAATAAAAAATGTAAAACAAATTCTCACAGAAGAGGCTATTCCCTCCAATAAAAAATTCAGCCAGGGTACAGTTATCAAAGAGAGCCATTACAAAAAAAAAGTTTTACGTGCAAGATATCACAGTCCCATACAATAATTAATGAAATTAAAGTTAAACTGTACTAACAACCAACACATTTAATATTTATTTTAAAAAAGATACAAACGTCTATATACACATGTAACCTAATTTCGGGTTCCCACTCTCCCTCCCTCCCCTCCTTCCGCTTCATCAAACCACACATGCACAACCGCGCGCACCCTTACACACTGTAGAGCCGATTACAACAAGCAAGAGGAAGAGGGAGGAGCCCCAAGCAGAGCCATCAGCGCGTCAGGTTTGAGTTGATCAAGGCCACGGCAGAGGGGAGAAAACTGGATCGGTAACGTACTGTGCGGGTCTTAAGGCTCCTGAGGCGTTTCCCAGAAGGTAGAATTTTAAACCAAGAAGAGAGAGGGTGGGTGGAATCGTCCTTGATGCTGATGGCTTTGCTTAGGGCCCTTCTCTGAAACAATTCACACAGAGGTGTCTGCTTTTTACCAATGATTCTGCTGCAGGTATTGGTAATACGGTTCAAGGAATTCCTACTTTTGACACAGAGAGACTGAAACCAGCAAATGAATGAAAACGTAAGAACTGATTCCACGTAGGCACGATAACAATTTTCAAGTATGCTCTGCGAAATCAAGAGAAAGCGGAGCCCGCTGATGCTTTTGTCTAGTTGTTATTAAAATTGCTTTTGATTTAGCTGGATTCAGAGACATATGATTTAACCTGAGAGAGAGAGAGAGAGAGAGAGAGAGAGAGAGAGAGTTTGTATGTGTGTGTGCTGGTGAGTGGGTGTGTGAGGGAGGGAGGGAATTTGTATGGGCTCACGTACTTGCGTGCGTTCGCGTGCAAAAGCGTGTGAGGTACTACTGTCTTGCACGTCGCAACCAAACATCGACTTGTTGAAAACACGAACACGAGAAAGTTCAGTTTTGGGCCACAGGCACAGATCTACATTGTGAAGAAGGCGAAAAGCACGGGATCACTTCTGACCATCTGTTTTCAGGCTGTGTCACTGCACACTGGGTAGCTGAGACTAGCCGAGGCTAACGTCCGCCTCTCCCCGAATCTCTGCGTCTGGTCAAGTAAAGACTGCAGGTTTTGTGGAAGTAGTACACCATCGCTCCACCTGGTGTTCCGGTAGTGAAAAAGAAGAGGGGGCTTCCGTCGTTACCTCACTCGGTGTAGTAGGTAGGCTTGGGGTCGTATGCATGAAAAAAGATTAGAGTAGTTATTCCTGAATATGCAGCTATTCCAGAAGTGCTTACCATTATTTCCTATGCAAGAAAATGTAATTGCGTATTCCCTTTTCTTATTCTGGTATAAAGTTATACCAACCTTTCAGTGGGGATAAATCTTTAATCCTATTTCCTTCGTTGAAACAAAATGGCCGATGTTATTGTGTATTGGCAAATTCGCAGACGACAATACGCCAGAAATCGCATTTTTCATGATCAATTTCACCCCTTCGAACAGTTTGATGATGTGGAACTGTATGACAAATTCAGATTCAGGAGGAATGACATTGTAGACCTAACTGGGGTGACCTCGTGGCGCAGTGGATAAGTCGCTGGTTTCCTATGCCGAAGGTCGCGGGTTCGATTCCCGCAAGGGGCGAACATATGTGACTTAGGTACGAGACTATTCAGGTCACCGAGGGTTTTCTCCGGGCACTCCGGTTTCCTCCCTCCATTCAATAATGGTACTGGATGCAGTCAATTCACAATTTTCAAAAATAAAAATTCGATTTTCTTTCCGTCTTCCAATAGCGATCTCCCTGCCTTTACACCACCTGTTTGAGTGATGGATGTGTATTTGTTGTGTGTGTGTGTGTTAGGGTGGATGAGACAGGTGAGCGTGTATGTTGGTACAGATCGCCGCGCTTTGAGCCTGATTGATTTGGGGAAAGGCGCGTACATAGCATCCTGTATTATTATTATTATTATTATTATTATTATTATTATTATTATTATTATTATTATTAACTGACAAAATGTTTGAAGACATGAAAGTCGTAAATCGGCACGGATCTTTGCCACTACAAGTTCGTTGGTTAAATACATTAATGTACACGTGAGCGCATAAGGGACGTAAATATTATATTAAAAGTTAATTAAGGTGTGGCTAAAAATGTTCTGAGGCCACTTCTTTTAAGAGCCACATTAAAATCAATTAAGAAGTCGGGGAAGGGACAGTTATTCATTTCAAGTACACATTCTTTCTCATAGCACTTCGCTTGTATGTTAGTGGAACGGTGCTTTGTGAGATTTAGCTCATGCGCATTAGCAGGAATTCCCCTGTTCTATGTGTAGCACATAGGAATAGCTATTCTGTAATACTTATTCCGCTGGGCTGTGTCATGCATACCAATTTGTGCTGAAAAATATTCTGAAATAGCTGTACCGGTTTAGCCAATATTCTAGCTTAAAGTTATTCTCTGTTTCGTGCATACGGCTCCTGCTTAACAGCTGCTGAGACTTGGGAGAGGTACTCGGCGAGTCCCAGCTACGCTGTGCGGTGTAACTGATGCATACAGAGTGGCTGAGTTTACTCTGTGTGGCGTCCTCAGTTTACTAGCGTTGTTCCATCCCTTTTCTATGGCGGCCTATTAGCGCCAAAACCTAATAATTACAATTATTATGTGATAATTACAAATTTCATGGGATAATTACAAGTATCAAGAGATAATTACAATGATCATTGAAAATTTACAAAATATGTTCGCGTGATCATGTTTAATTTTCAGTTTTGGCTCTATAAACCCGCCTGGAAATGCGCCAAAACTAAAAATTGTAATTATCACATAATAATTAAAATTTTCACTTGATAATTATAATTTTCACGTGACCATGCTTAATTCTGGTAAGGCGGCTTACTAGCGTCAAAACCTGCAAAACTTTCATGTATCAGTGATAATTGTAATTAACACGTGTTCTGTGTAATTCACAGAGATACCTTTAATTCACAGTGTTAATTACTAATTTTCACTTTGTGCCACTCTTTACTAGGACCAAAACCCCAGGCGTGTTGGGAACAGTGCCGCTGCCGTGCATGCGCATCGCGCATCGGGTCGCGCATGCTCATCAGTATTAAATATTCAGTGGTGAAGAAACGGAAACTCTGATGGTATGGCCACGTCACCAGATCATCAGGCCTTGCAAAGACCATTCTGCAAGGCACAGTGCAAGGAGGTAGAAGAAGAAGAAGACCAAAAAAGAGGTGGGAGGACAACATTCGAGAATGGACTGGTTTGACACTGAGCGAAGCCATCAGGGCTGCTGAGGACAGAGAAAGATGGAGTATGCTGGTTAAACGATCATCTGTGGTGCCCCTACGACCTCCGGGGTACGGGACAGGATAGGATAGGATTGATTGCTTGATAATTGTAATTATCTCTTGATAATTGTAATTATCTCATGATATGTGTAATTATCAGGTTTGGGCGCTAGGAAGGCGTGGCAAATTCTGATAATTATTAATTAACACTGCGGATTACCGATATCTCTGTAAATTACACAGAACACGTGATAATTTCAATTATCTCGTGATACTGGTAACTCTCGGTTTTTGGCGCTAGTAGGCCGTCATACTTTTCCTCGCTGTTTTCTCTTGAACGGACGAGCTTGGGGTGGCCTGCCATGGTAGCACAGTTGATAGGGTGCTAGTTTTTTGAGGACATCGAGGGTTTTCTCCGGTTTCCTCCCTCTCTTCAATAATGGTATTGAATGCAGTCTATGTAACATTTCAAGAAATTAAGTTCGATTTAGATTTCCCTTTTGAACATTGAGGTTTAACGTCTACACCCACCATTGGCGATATGACAGACGGGGATCTGATAGACCCCAGGGAAAGAGGGGTGTAACCTAAATCAACACTGAACCACCAGACTAATCATACTGCTAAAATGGAGAATGAAAATGTTCACTTTTTATTTTTCCCACTACGGGATTCGAACGTGGGTCATCGGTGTGCCCGGCGAACACTCTACCACTTGAGTTTCGGCGGTGGGATTTCCGTCTTCTTATAGCGACTTGCACGTGATTGAGTCATGAATATATGTGTTTGTTGTGAGGAGTGTTTATAACATGTGTATGTTGGTTACAGATCGGAGCGCTTTGAGTCTGATTTAGGAATACGGAAGGTATAGCATCCATTATTATTAATATTATTATTAATATTAATATTAACATCATCATCATCATCATCATCATCATCATCATCATCATCATCATCATCATCATCATCATCATCATCATCATCATCATCATCATCATCATCATCATCATCCATCCATCCATCCATCCATCCATCCATCATCCATCCATCATCATCCATCATCATCCATCATCATCATCATCATCATCATCATCATCATCATCATCATCATCATCATCATCATCATTATCAACGTTACGTTTAGACTAACAACGTGACTGTTAAAAATAAACGTTACGGAGAAACCTGTTTATTCTATCGTTCTATCGGTTTAGTGTACAGCACCTTATTTTTTATTTTATTTTTATATAGCCCTTTTTTCAGCTCCAAGTGCTACTCAAGGAGCAAGCCGAAAACACAAACACGCCCCCCACCCCCACACCCCACACCCCACCTCCTCACCTTCTCCAGCTCCCCATGTTTCTTTCGATTCCTACTTCCTGTCTTTACGTGTGCTATCTGCAATTTGTGTGGCGAAAGAATGGAAGGTGGATTCTCAGTCACATATGTGTCCACCAACTTTCACACCTTTCGTTCCCACTGTTCAGATGTGTCTATTCCCTCCCCCTTCTCCCCCCCCCTCCAGTCTACCAACACCTTGTATTTATTGTTCCACATAGACAGACGCGCACCCTTTGGCCCCACTGTTCCGATCGACGTGTTTTTAGTTCCATTTCTATACTAACAACTTATATTATAATATTATTACACACATACACACAAACACTCACTCACTCACTCACACACAAACACACGCGCGCGCACACGCACAACCAGTTAGAAAGGCCGTTGTGATGACTTTCATGAATCTCTACATACGTTACTTTGACATTTTTACAAATTTGTCCAATTTTTTTTAGGCTAACCCTAACCCTAACCCTAACCCAAACCCTTAACCTAACCCTTAACCTAACCCTAAGCCTAACACAGCCATAACCCTAACGGAACACTGTTTTGACGTCAAAATAACGGGGTCCGTCGAAAGAAAGTACGTAGAGGTTCCAGTGTATGTCAGAATAAAGGCGTTTCTACCTAGCCACCCCATCCTGCCTTCCCACACACACGCACGCACACACACACACACCCACACACACACACACACACACTTTATTGTTCATCCCCTTGTTCAGCTTTGTTCAGTCCGAAGAGCGAACATTGAAGTTTACTATGTCTACCATTGACGATTGGCCATACGGCAGACGGGGATACTCATCTCAGGGAAAAGTGGTAGGGACCTTAACATGCACTGAACCGCCAGAGCAATCATACTGCTAAGTTGGACAGTTTAAAATGGTAACTTTGATCTTGTCCACCACTCGGGATTCGAACGTGGGTCATCCGTATGTCAGGCGAACGTACTACCCCCGAGCCAAGACGGTGGGCTGTGTTAGCCCCCGTTCTAGCACCAACATCTTACAGTTCCATAGACCATAGATCATATCATTTCACTCCACTGCTACTCCTCAGGTGTGCTTAGTTGTAATGCCTCAGTGTGTGTGTGTGGGTGGGTGGGTGTGCGTGGGTGTGTGTGTGTGGGTGTGTGTGTGTGTGTGTGTGAGTGTGTGGTGAAGACGGACTTGCAGGGAGATGGCTAGCCGAGGCAGGTATGCTGTGCTGTTTGCTTGTGCCCGCGTTGGCCGATTGTTTTCACAGCATGAACCCGACACTCGGAAAGCTCCAACTAAAACACAGGAGAAACTTCCACTTCCGAAAGGGCACTATTTGTTTTGTGTGTCGAGGAAATAGTCTAAGAAAAAGCCCTACATGTCTGTATTAAGAGTTTTAATCATTGAAATCACTGGCATGGGAAAAGGGGAAATAGATTTTACCTAGCACTCCCTAAACCTTTGCAATATTGCATCTAGCAAGGAGATCCACGAAGCTAATATTTCTCCGATCCCACCCCAGCCGTTTTCGAGAAATTGCGCGTTTCTTGGAAAGAATTGACCCCAGCGAATTTAACCTTCGACGTAGATCAAATACAAAATTAAATAACCTCTCTCACTACCTCCTCTGTTCCTTTTCATCTTATCCCTTCCTCTCTTCTCTCCGTTCCTCTCCCTTTCTCTCCATGTCTCCACCGTCCACGATACACATTCTTACTTTCAAGACACTAAGGTTATCATTATACTCAGTTCCATTCTTTTCAACCATTGTAACTGACTACAAGTCTGCTTAACACTCTTACACGTATTTCTCATGTTGTGTGTGAGTGTGTGTGTGCGCATGCGCGTGTACATGTATGTGCGTGTCGGAGTGTGGTAATCTCTGTCTTTGTTTGTTTCTGTCTGTCTGTCTGTCTGTCTGTCTGTCTGTCTCTCTCTCTCTCTCTCTCTCTCTCTCTCTCGTTACCCCTTACATTTCCATTTCTGAGTCCTCCTCTTCCCCCATCCTCCCTCAGTCCCACAATTTAATTTAATTAATTTATTTAATCGTTCTTATATAGCGCTTTTCCAGCTCAAGAGCTGCTCAAGGCGCTGGCCGATACAGGATCTAACTCAAGCTGCCCGAGGCGCCAACTTGCAGCCTTTGGGCGCATCGTAATAACGCTCCAGACAACTGAGCACAATCCTGGGCAGCCAGGGATGGGGGAGAAGGACCTAGGTGCATGCTGGGTGTGTTCTTGTCACTTGCACTCACCCGTCTAGGACATGAGCGTCAGGATCTTTAAAGTCCGTTATGATGAAATGTATGCGACACAGACTAGACCTCGGTTTATACTCTCATCCGAAGGTGTAGGAAACGGGAGTAAAGTGTCTTTCCCAAGGACACAACACAATGCCCCGGCCTGGGCTCGAACCCGGGACCTTCAGATCCGCAAGCCAAAGCTCTTTCAGGTAATCCAAGACTTGTATAACTGGTTAAAGAAAGTATATAAGACGAAGACAGTCAAAGAAGATGTTAGCTCACTAACATCCAAAAGCCATACAATCTGTGTCAGAAATTGCTCCAGGCGTCATCTTGTGAAGTTAATGTTCCACCTTAAGTGGGAAACATAAGTGGCTGCACACTCAGTCACGATGAGCACTTAAAGGTAAGAGAGAGAGCCACACATGTTGCTTTGTACTGTAGTCGTCAGACGTTGCAGAGTCTATACTGAGAAATCTGTATTACCATATAATAACTATCATGGCCTTAAAGAAGGTAGGTTAAGACTTGAATATTGAGTCGAGGAACGCATTGCATTCGCTGTTAACACTGATTGTTCCACGCCCTTGTTTTTCTGTGGTCTCGCCGTCCTTACTGTAAGGCTGTGAGGCCGTCACGGAGTATCAGCGTTAGCTTTGTTATGTTGAGACAGTTCTGCATTCTTTGAGCCGAATACTATCGTGGATATCGCACACTCCTGAAGACACGATATGTGGATGAAAGGTAGAAAACTTACAATGCTAGCAAGTGGAAATGAAAGATCTCATACGTTTTGTTTGAGGTGTTTTGTAGAAAGCTTCTGGTCTCTTTAACTAAGCGAGGCAACCACCCGTGTTTCACATCAACGTATTTATCTTCCTTGTTTCAGATGGGTTCTGCTCGACTAGTAGGCTACAAGAATACAAACATCTTTATTGCCAAGTGAATATACCAAGGCATACTGTTCGGTCAATGCTGCAGCACACTAACAGAAAAAACAAACGTACACATTGACAGCACACACAATACTAATACTAAACGAGCGACATGAAGATTATTTGAGCTGTTGGATGGAAGGCGGGCAGAGGAGCAAGGTATCTTTGGAAGTGGCAACGACTGAAAATGTATTACATGCAGTTATAATCTAGATGAATACTGTTAGAAGAGTGTACAAGGTCCTGATTGATCAATACGTCTTCTCAATTGCATCCCACTTCTCATTTACAGTCGAAACGTGTATTTGTTCTGGTGTCTTTTTACTACACAAGTACAATCAATGTTAAAAAATCAGCGGCCTTCTTCTGTCTTATCCTCACACATCTTTTCCTCACCTCACCCACTCCACCCCATTCCATTCAGGGTACATGAATGTGAGGACGTTGACGACCTCTGACCTTTACACGCTGTCTCCCACAGATGTGTTCTGTGTGAAGATTCAGCTCAGGGCCATCAGGGGTCTTTGAATGGCCATTTACACCTGCTCCCAAACAGGTACAAAGCACCCTTCCACACCTTTTTGTTTTTACCACTCGTACGATACAAACGCAGAAACATGTGCACCCTGTACCGCATTCTTTGTGCAGTCAGTTCTTGGTTTTCTTGATAGAGAACATGGTGTGTTTTAGTCTATAGGTTTAGGTGCAGGAGAACAGAGGTCGAGAGAGTCCTATGTTGTCCTCGGTAGCGCTGCAGTGTGGCCGCCGTGCTTTCGCTGAGAAGCAAATGTAAATTCACCCGCATGTATATTATAACTTGACAATTAACTTTTTGTCTCAAAATTCAACAATTGCAATCTTTCTCTTCTCTGTCTGTCTCTCTTACTGTCTGTCTCTGTCTCTCACTGCCTGTCTGTTTCTGTGTGTGTGTGTGCCTCTCTCTCTCTTTTGCTCTCTTTCCCCCCCCCTCTCTCTCTCTCTCTCTCACACACACACACATACACTCACAAACATACACTCCACCATACCACACCACACAGACAGACAAACAGACAGAGACATGCGTCTATAGTTACTCCTCTTGTTGTTTGTTTTTAAATTCTTCATGTCTTTCTTTCCCTTTATTTCTTTATTTCCTTCATCCTTCCTTCATTCTTCCTTCTTTCTTATCTGAATTTCTCTCTTTTATCTTTTTACCACCGTTTTGTTGTAGTGCATAAGGCGTGTGTAGATTATCAGTGAAACATGTGCGTTCTTTGTAGGTGCCATCGGCGTAGACATGCCTCCCACATTTGCTTTACTGCATACACCTGCACAGGTCAAGCACAGGTAAAACAAACGCTGCATTTCATTCCTGAATCTCTATCTAGTGACACACACGGTTACAAACTGTAATGTTACGACACCGCACACATGGAAATGAATTGATAAATGGATAGAGAAAGATCTTAATTGGCAGCTGGGGTGAGTTGAACGAGCGGGCAGGTTCCTTTCTGTGTCTTCTTCTTCTTCTTCTTCTTCTTCTTCTGCACCCGATACACATTGGTCGAACGCTACCAGAAGCATGCGTTATTAGTCGCCTCAACAGGCGATAAAGCATGCTCCCATGCTTCAGAGCACTGCTTTATATACGCTTCAAGCTCTATAGTCACGGAAAAAGCGCAAGTTCACTGCAGTGAACTCATAAAAATAGAAAAATGTAAGTTTCGTCTCCTCTAGGGGACGAATTAGGTCAAACTGTATTAGTTTCTAGGTCAACTGTCTTTTACGAACCGTTTGACAATGTTTTTGAACCGTTTGTTGACGCCGGATAGTGTCCTCACTTGGTTTCATGCAATTTAAGAATCCAACAATTGGGTTTTTGAGACGGAAAGAGCGGAATGTTGTAGAGCAACATTCTGTATATATTTACAGTGAAATTGCGCTTTTTCCGTCACTATAGCGCTTGAAGCGTGTAGGAAGCAGTGCTATGAAGCATGAGAGCATGCTTTATCGCCTGTTGAGGCGACTAGTAAAACATGCTTCTGGCAGCCTTCGACCAATGTGTACCGGGTGTCTTCTTCTTCTTCTTCTTCTTCTTCTTCTTCTTCTTCTTCTTCTCTCGCTCTCTCTCCTCTCCCTCCCTCCTAAATCATCCCTCCTACCACCTCTTTTCCCCTCTCTTTGTATCTTCAATTGAATTCTTTGGTTAAATTCGAATATTCCGAGCCAGAATCTTATATAATGTCAATACGGTTTCACTTCTAAGAAAGGTAATAAACACCTCGTCCACATTAACGTCACTACATTCACCAAAATCCTCAAACCAGCTTCTTAAATTGTGCTCTGAAATCATTTCTGTTAAACGAACTAAAACAGCTGAACTGAACTTATACTGTGAACCTCTCTTTATTGACGGTTTCATTGGAAAGCTCATAAATGACACAATGGTAACACCTGAATTCCTTAAGACGTAGCCCAACAGGTGGGCTAATTATACGTTAGTCTTTAAGGTTACACGTTCGGAAGGAAATTGTCGGAAAGAAACAGTTTGTGATCCTGGAACAAAATCTTGAAAATGCCAGCCTTGCCCGAGCTCGACGTTCATTGGAACTTCAAACAGCTCAACGTCCGACGTATACTCTATTAAATATCTGGCCAAGCCTAGTTGTTAAACATTTTCCTTGAACTCTGGAAAGTCCATGGTTTTGAGAATGTTATTGAAGGAAAGAAGGTATGCTTTGATTTAAATGTTCATCCGTTAATTGTTATATGAGCAATGTATAGGTGCGTTCACGCACTGATGTAACGTAGTCGCGTATCCATATTTGCTGTTGTTTAGTGTTGTGTTTCACTCCCTTTAAATGTTTCAGAGTGACTTTTGTATCGAAAATCGGTTCCGCGGAAGCAGCGTAAGTAAGATCTTACAGACTCACGCACGGGCGCCCGAACAACCGTGAAAACAATATCCCATTGGCAATGCCTGTGGGGATTAAAAATTAAGAAAATCAACAACTCAGTGATTCAACTTCATACTTTTATCCAAAAACGAATTGATGTCAGCTGCGGTTCAGCGAGTCTTTTCATCTCCTTCTTCATTTTTCTCAGTTCCCTCTTCAATAACAAAAAGAGCCCCATCCATCATGCAACCCGTCAGCACCTGGACAACTGGCGACCGGTTTCTGCCAATGGTTAGTACCTATTTTTATGGCGTCTTCAAAATGCCAGCCATAGTTTCGGACACCCCTGTCTCTGGAGTTGGTAGGCCTAAATGGGTTCCATTTCGGGAGAAGGCAAATGGGGGTTTCCTTATAACGAAAATAACCCATGGAAGAAAGTAAATTAAACTGAATTGATACACCTGCGGTTTAAAACATGCTGGTGCATAGCAGTTAGATGGCTCGTGGATTTCAATTGTGATGCGAATATGTTAGCTTTGTTGTTTTAAGAAATGCTGCTTCCAATTTAGAGGATGAAAATGGGTCTTAGCACCTGCTGTTTTAAAACACGTGAGTGCACAATGAATAGATTGCAAATGAATTTAACTCAAGAAGATTTAAGTTATATAATGCTTGTTGTTAAGATGTAAGATGTTTTCAGAAATATTGGATCTTAGGCGGCAGATATATTTCAGTTTAGAAGCTACAGCTGTTAGATGCCAAATATTGTTGAATGAGGAAATTGTATTTTCCATTTACTTCTTAGTCAAGAAAAGTTAGAGTTTATACTTCTTGATATTTACCTTAAGGTTTTTGTCAATAAGGGATTAAAAAAATGAAACAATAAAATTAAATGTGCGATACAAATAAGGGTAAATGCGTCTTAATGTTTGATACAAACCTTATATTTTTTATACGAAGATTGTTCTGTTCGCCACTCCTAATATGCAATGAGTCTGCTTACTGTAGTTCTGGAATATATTCTCTGGAGTGTTAGCTAATGTTTCAGGCGCTTCTCCTTTCTGGCATTTCAAATTTTATTTCTATTGCTTCAGATTTGCTTCTTCAGTGAAGAGCTAGAGAGGATCTTAGTTTGCGACTGGTAATAATGTAATATCATTAGTATGCTTGCTATCGTTCTGTAAAGTCGTACAAAGTGTCTCTTGTGTGTCGACAAATAGTTCAGGTCTTTGAAGCCCCTTGGCATAATAGCAGAACCATCGCACTGATGCATGCTGAACATTTCGAGATCCACGAGGCTTGTAACGTGTTTCTGGGAGGCGTTATTATCCCAGTAGTCTCTGATATTTAGGATGCGGACAGTTGATGACTCTCGCCCGCCTCGGAGCGATTTAGCCTACACTGAGTATCAGGTCCTCATTAGGCACGCGCCATGCATTTTAGGCGTAGGCTTAAGTAGGGAGCAATGCTGAGCTGTGTTTAACCAGCTGTTCCGTCCGTAACGGATCTCTCCATTCGCTAACAGTTACGACACCTGTTCGTCTTGATACAGTGCGTCTAGTCAGCTTCGCAATGCTGACCGCTACTCTGTTACAATACAATACAATACAATACAATACAATACAATACAATACAATACAATACAATACAATACAATACAATAATCTTTGTGGTTTTTTCGACGTTTCGCACTTTTCTTTCACTCCGCGTCTTCCGTAGCGCCGCAGCGGCAGTTAAAGAACCCCTTCATTCTTTCAAAAAGGCAGGTGACTAGCACTAATAAACACACATGTCTTCAGGACCTTCAGGCTGTTTCAATTGTCCGGAACGTTTGGCAGTGCGCATCAAAGGACAAGTAGGCGCCGTTGGCGGCTTGAAATAGATCCTGTTTTCGGCCAGCGCCTTGAGCCGTTCCTTAAGATGGTAAAGCGCTATGCAAGAATAATTCACACCATTTGTATGGGATAAATAAATAAAATAAAATACATTAAATGTTGTTGATCAATCCAGAACTGACCACCGCTTCTATATTGACGTAGCATCCTCAACGCTTTTGCCATTAAAGTGTATGCTTCGGTGTAGTATATAATATATTGACTACGCCGCCACGATTATCGCTAAAGTCACACACCCTGCATAGGCACATTCTTATCAGGCGAACAGAGGAGAAGTTGAAAGGAATAATGCACAGTAGAAGTGCCTGAATGACTCAAAAATATGCTTTGGCTCCTCGCGAAGCGCCGTTGGCGGCTGATTTACAAAATGCAAAGACGGGAAATGGGGCGAAGAAGTCAGAATACTCTTTGCCTTGTCCCATGTTGTTATGAGGAGAGGGGTGAGGGAGAACGGTTAGAGAAAGGACAAATGAGGATGAAAAGAGGAGAAGATTCAGGACGAGGAGGAGGAGGAGGAGGAGGAGGAGGAAGAAGAAGAAGAAAAAGAAGAAGAAGAAGAAGAACATCATGATGATGATGGTGATGATGATGATAATGATGATGATGATGATGTTGAGGATGATTAGAGAAGAAGAAGAAGAAGAAGAAGAAGAAGAAGAAGAAGAAGAAGAAGAAGAAGAAGACATTGAGGACAAAGAGGAGTAAGATGAAGAGCAAAAATAGAAGTAAGGGAAACAAAAAAAAAATAAGTGGAGGGGAGGAGAAGAAAAGAATGAAGAAGAGAAAGAAAGATAGAAGGAAGGAGAAAAATGAATAGAAGGAGGATGAAAAGAAGAATTAATTTTTTCTCTTGCTATGCATATGCATAAGCATGTAGATAGTATGTGAGTATACATCTCCTTCTTCTTTCAAAGAATGAAACATTGTAGAAGAGAAAAAAAACATGTAGGGGGAGGGAAAGTGGGGAGGGAACTGTCGTGGAACCGAAAGTCTGAACGAGAAAATATTCAGATCGGGTAGGAAGACCTACTAGTTTTATGCATAAACTGCACGGCAGACGTAGACAACACGATCCATCATGACCATCATCATCGTCGTCATCATTATCATCGTCGTCGTCGTCGTATTAAAAGGCTATTAACATACCCCTGTAGCATACTAATCAATCGTTCACATTATCAGCAGCTACAGTGGTTGTTTTGGTAATTTTTCTGGAATAAACTTACATTGCCTTGCCTTGCCTCATTAGTGACTGTGCACCCAACAACCCGACCTCATCCATCATCTGCAGTTTACTTGTCATTTATTGACCTGTGTGCTGGAGAATAACCATTCTCTGGAACCTATCTGCCTTATCACTTTGGGCGGATGGGGTAGCCCGCTGGTTTAGGGCTCTATACAGATTCTTGAGATCCAATGTTTTTTTATTACGAGAAGAAAATTATTTGAGCATTTACTTAGATAATCTTACAATCAGTTCACTCGCACATTTAATTGACAACAACAGGAAGCAGGTTGCAACATATCGGTGACTTAATGAACGGCGCGGATTCGAATATGAGCGCCTTCAGCAGCTCTTTAAACTGGTAAGTGCGCTATAAAAACAATAATTACTTGTATTTTATTGGGTGCTAGCATGCACTGGCTTTTGACACTTCAGTTTGGATGAAGATCAAGGGGAGGTCACTAATACTCTGTAGTGTGTGGAACCTGGTCGGAACTTTCATTGTACGTCTCTGCGGTGCTATAAACTGGCAATCATCGTCTCCTTGCGCTACCGCCAAACCTCAGGGCCGTTGTAATATTGATGGATAGATGGGCCATAAACCACGGCCGCTGCTTCGGAGGTAGGGCCGGCACATATGTAAAAACTGACGAGACCAGGGTTGATAATGAAAAATTGAGGTAGTTGGGTCGCTGCGACCAAATTTCACAGCCTGTGCAAAAGAATGTGTACCGCATGTGCAAAAATATTGATCAACGGAAAAATTTTTTTTTAATGTAACATAATATTGTCGCAAGGATTTTTGCATTTTTGTTTTATTTTTCAGGAGTTTACATGTTGTTTTTTTTTACATTTTTTATTTTATAGATATAGTTTTGTTGTTGTTTTGTTTCACTACAAAATGATATATAGCGGTCGCTGGTTGCTCTAATCGACTCCCAACACCCAACTTCGATTTTTTTCTGGTTGTTTTTCCTTGTAAATTAGCAAAACGCACTATTTACAACCGCGGCAAGGGAAGTAAGTGATTCTGCGCTGTCGCGGAAAATGTCCAATAATGTGCTATTTTTAGAACGTCTTGATTCGGACATCCTAATACATTTATTTATCTAAACAACAAAGCTGACCAAATAGATTATTTTGGGATTTTGACTTTTTACAAGAAGAGGCAATACTCAGCGTGAATGTTAAACGAATCTGTGACATTGAAGTCGTAAAGTCCACATTGCGTAGCTTAGATTAGTCGAGGATTACGTTGGCCTTTCCACTAGTGATAGGCATTCGACGAGTCTCAGTTACGCTGTGGGCGTAAATTCTAGTAGTCTAACTTGTAAGTGCCGAGTATGTCCCTTCAGGAAGGCTGCAGGCAAACAAGAAGACAAGCTGTCATCAGGGACAAACGTTGCACTACAGATGGACAAGTCGAACTGTGTTCAGATGTTTTTCAGTTCCACCTAGTACACAAGGAAAAAAAACCAAAACTTTCTTTACCACAGGCGATTTACACGTCAAGCGACTTGCTTGTCCAAAGTACGTGTGGGTTACTTTTTTGATTTTGCGCGGCGTAAGTATAAGCTTACCTGTAATTTGCCAAATCTGGTTTAAAATGTGTAGTCGGGAGTCGAAACACATTTAGCCGACCTACTTACTCTACGATTACGCAGAAGGTTTAAAAATTGTATGGAGTTCAAAGTGTGTGGTAAGAATAACAATATCATTGATGCGCCCAAAGGCTACGAATGGGCGCATCGGACTGCTAAATATGGATTCAATATTAGCCAGCGCCGTGTGCAGCTCTTAAGCTGGAAATGCGCTATATAAGAACGATCAAAGAAATAAAGAAATATTGAAAACTGCGTGGGAATTTGACATCAGTTCTGACTATCCCACACTCGGATTATTATCAATGGTAGGTAGTGCGAAATGTTTTCACTTCATGGATTTGATTTTTGCTGTCTAAATATAAGCCACATTAGCACGCAGTAAGCGGACACATCTTTGTAGACCAAAATAATTCTTAAAGAGCTATGCAACGTCAACATAGTCAGTATTTGGTTGCATTGGAAACACGGATTATGAATGCCCTTCATGTGCAATACTTTGCTTAGTCCTACGGTGTTTTACCTTTGAACTGCCAGATATTTTGTAGCATCGTCGTAACAGCAGCTGACAGCGGAGTGTGGTGTAGAGGTAGAGCGATGGAGGGGAGGCTGAAGGATGAGAAGGTGAAGGGGGGAGGAAGAAGAAGAAGATGGAGAGTGTGGAAACGGAGGGAGGGAATGGGGGGGGGTGAAGAAAAGGGAACAAGCCATACATTCTTAGGGATGGGCTTCAGACACACCGGAAAACGACCCTAGCCACAGAGGCAATTTCTGTGCTTTACCTGGAACCCCCACATCGAGACAAGAAAAGTAATTTTTTACCTGTCAGGAGGCGGGTACACAACTGCGTAACCCTTTGACAGGGGAACAACGGTAACAATGTTGCTGCCAGCCCAAAAAGAAAAAGACGAAAAGAGGGAAAGACGGGAAAGATAAAAAGAAACCTGAGTACTTTTTAACTAGAGGCTTTCTGAGTGCAATGGAGTGGACAAAAGGCAGAAAAAGCATTTGTATGTGTGTGTTTTGTAGCAGTATGGAGAAGCATGACTAGCCAGAGTTGGAAGCAGGGTGGTGTGTGGGAAATCGTTGGTGTGAAAGAATTGGGGAACTCGCATGTAGGATTTTTTGGTCACGGTAACAGTAGGGCGAAATATGACACGGGAGGGGTGTGGGATGAGGGAGGGGGGACCGAAGGAGGGAGGAAGTGATGACAAAAGAGAAGGACATGAGAAAAACTATTGTTCCCCAGAGGAAAAAACGTTTTTCTTTCAAAGGTGGATGACGGAATAAGGTCGAAGGGAAGTGAGTTACAAGAAGAAGTAGAAGAAGAGAATGAGAGAAAGAAGATGAAGTGGGAGTAGTAGTAGTAGTAGTAGTAGTAGTAGTAGTAGTAGTAGTAGTAGTAGTAGTAGTAGTAGTAGTAGTAGAATTGGTAGTAGAAGGAGAAGGAGAAAAGAAGAAGCCAACCAGAAAGAGAGAAACTTTCAATAAAACCTTTTTTCAGTTTAATTTCCAAATGTCAGAGTTGGGTTAGTGGTGACAATTTAAACGATCTACTTTAAAACAATGGCTGCCGTAGCTTCCATCATTTCCTTCTTCTTCTTCTTCTTCTTCTTCTTCTTCTTCTTCTTCTTCTTCTTCTTCTTCTTCTTCTTCTTCTTCTTCTTCTTCTTCTTCTTCTTCTTCTTCTTCTTCTTCTTCTTCTTCTCTTTCTTTACGTCAATATTATTCAAGAAATATAAAAGAATAGTTTATGAAGTAAATATTTTAATTTACGAACAAGGAAGAAAGAATTAAATCATATGTTCAGGTGCCACAATATGACAATGTTCTGATGAGAGCGTAAAGGTCTAGTCTGTGCACGCATGTATTCCATCGCATTTCCTAGATGGACCGGTGAGTGTCTGCTACACAAATACACCCAGCAAGCACTAGGTCCTTTCTCCACTGTCCCCAGTCGCCCATGATTGTGCCCAATCGTCTGGGCGTCAAACTATGTTCCGTAGTTTGCATGTGGTCGCCTAGGGCGCCTTCAGCAGTTCTGGAGCTGGAAAAGCGTCATATTGTCACGAAGTGAATTTATAAATATTTATATTTGTGTATACAGTACGTATTTATATAGAAAATCCACAGGCGACGTCTGTTGACATAGGCACGTGGCATATGTATTCGCTTTGCGTTGGTACTATATTTCCTAGGTCAGAAATATCTCGGTGATGAGACACAGCTATAATAAAGACTGTTTGGAGGATAGAAGGTTGCTCGCTTTATCGTCCCCTATACGCTTATGTGTCTGGGGACGTTAATCTATTTAACTAACTAACTAACTAGAAGGTTGCTCTCTTGTGCATCTGAGAGTTTCTGTGATGAAATAAAATAGGACTAGCATAGGGTGTATTAACGGAATGAAGGATAGACTGTGAAAAACGAAGGGTAAATGCTTATTTTTTGTGACTTGAAAATATTGTGTTACTGTGCAGGCTACTTCTATTTTTTCACTGTGGTGATTCTGGATTCTGTTCATGACAGACACGGTAATTTGAATATTTATATTTTATGATTTACTTGTTGGAAATATAATATTGAAACTAATTTTGTACACGCATAAAATATTTTCATAAATTGATAAATGTAATTTTCTGTCAGCCCGGAAACAGGATTGCTTCAGAGAAAAATAAGATCATATTATAGTTCAGCTATTTATTATTGTATTACTTTAGGACTAATAGTTTTCTTGAATTCCGTTTTAATTATTATTCTATTACTTGAGTGAGAAAGAAGAGAACCATATCATTAGCAAAATGTATATCGGTGTTGTGTTTCAACCGTTATGTATTTTATGTCTTGAGTATTTCAAGTTTATCTCTCTGTCTTAATTGGGGTAATTGTATAACAAAGGCCTTTTGATGAATGCGTGTATACATGACATTGGAAAGTTAAAAACCGTTTACAAACTAATATCAAGTTTCTAGGAATGTTCTAAGAGTAAAGTTAATAATTTCATAACACTCGCAGGAAGTTTATGACACATATAAGAATAATATAAGAATGTTCGGGTTCCGTAGTCGTTCAACCTTCCTCTAAATTTTGTGTTTTTTTTTTGTCCCAATCAGTATATTCCTATACTTCACTGCTCATAATAATAATAATAATAATAATAATAATAATAATAATAATAATAATAATAATAATAATAATAATAATAATGGATCTTATGCGCGCATCAATCTTAAATCAGACTTAAAGCGCGGCAATCTGCAACCAACATATACGATCAAATGTTACAGACAGTACTACATACACAACCAACAGGCATGTATTATCCACTCAAACATGCGATGTAAGAGTACGTCGCTATTATAAGACGGAAAGTCACCCAATTTTATTTGTTAAATTTTAGCTAGATTGCATCCAATACCATTAGTGAAAGTTATTTTTTAAAAAATGAGGTCTCTCTGGGTTAACCATTAAATACAAGTTGTTTCTTTGTGTCCATTTTGTCTCTGCCCCATTATGTTCAGCTACCGTATGTGTTCAGTCTTGCTCCTCCTCCTCCATTTTTACCCCGTCAGTCTCTCCCACCCCCTTTCTCGATCTCTATTGCGGAAAGAAATGGGTCTCTGGGGAGGGTTCTCGGTGATGCAAGGGCCCATCAGAGCGCCGTACCACGGCATTCTCCTGTGCGCCGTTCTCGTCAAATTGCGGCAAACCTGCCGTACATATACCGCGCTCCAATGTTGCCCAACAAGCTCGGGGTCTGGGTGGAGAGCTAAGTTTCGCTCGTTGGTTGGCATGTGTAGTAGTGGATAGTGGAGAGAATAGCGCATTGGCTCAGTCTGTTTAAAGGGCCGGGTTATTAAAGATGTTTATTTTATTTTTGATGTTGTTGGAGAAAACGTGTTTATCCTAAAATTCACATTGTTGTTGTTACATTATAAACAATGGTAAATGGGGCTTACGTTGATCAAATCAACCGCTAAAGTTTGATTTTTTTTTCATATCAGTCCTGACAGGGAGTGATTTCCCCTGTTTAACGGTCCACCGCTAATAGATGATAATTTAGTGCTAAAGCGGTTGCTAATAATGGGAACCAAAAAAAGAAAAATCTAGTTTTATTGATCAACAAAAACACACGACACCTATACTTTCGAAAGATTCTTTTCTCAGTGAGGCAACACTCACTGTAAATATTAAACGGATCTGTGGAAGGTGCGTGGTAAAATGGGTTCCTTTAAAGATCCAGGGTATAAGAACTTTTGTTTAATTTGTGTGTGTTTGACAAATACCTTATTGGCGAAATTGCATTGTTGTCACATGAAAATATCATATAATGAACAGTTGTTGCTCAAATCGATCTCAAAGCTTTCTTGCTATGTAAATAACGGTGCCTACTATATACACACTTTCACTGCCATGCTATTGAAATGCACTTACAAATTAATTTTTCTGTTTATATGAAAAAACGTACTTTGGAAAGAGGTAATGTTTTGGCTTATTTTTTCCGGTAGGGCACCGCTCACTGTGAATTTCAAAAAGGATCTGTGGTGCTGAAGTGTTTGTCCTTGTGGCCCTTTAATGTAGAGCGCCTGTATAAAATTTCTCGGTCAGTACCTGAACAGTCAATAAATGCCACACTATGTTGTATGCCTAGGTTACACCGATGACCCAGGTTAGAGTCCCGTGATGGGCAAAATAACAGTGGCCATTTTTTATTGTCCACTTTAGCAGTATGATTGTGCTGGTTGTTCAATGATCATTTAGGTCCCTACCCCTTAATAATAATAATAATAATAATAATAATAATAATAATAATAATAATAATAATAATAATAATAATAATAATGTTCGTCATTTATAAGGCGCCTTAGCCTAAGGATCAAGGCGCCGGCCGATACAGGATCTAACTCAAACCGCCCGAGACGCCCACCTGCAGCTTTTGGGCGCATGGTCTGACGCCCGGACAACTGAGCACTATCCTGGGCAGCCAGGGATGGGGGAGAAGGCCCGAGTGCATCCTGGGTGTGTTCTTGTTACCGGCACTCACCCGTCTAGGACATGAGCGTCAAGATCTTTAAAGTCCGTTAGGATGTAATGTATGCGACACACAGACTAGACCTCGGTTTATACTCTCATCCGAAGGAGTAGGAAAACAGGAGTAAAGTGTCTTTCCCAGGGACACAACACAATGGCCCGGCCAGGGCTCGAACCCGGGACCTTCAGATCCGCAAGCCGAAGCACTACCATTAGACCACAGTGGCTCCTTAGGATGGTTATCCCCGTCTGCCATATTGCTAATGGTGGGTGTAGACGTCAGACTTCAACGTTCAGTCATTCAGAGGTTACTTGCCTGAATGTGATTTACTTCCCTATACTAACTGAAGCATAGTCCTACCGCTGGGCTGGCAGCAGACCAAGAGAATTTCAAGCATTTCACTAATTTCCAGCCATAGGATTCTTTGTTCCTGCACCAGCTTTCAATAAATGTCATGGCATTACAAATTGTTGTCAATTAAAACACAACGTATGGTTTAACGCTTCAAACTGTGTGTGTGTGTGAGTGTGTGTGTGTGTGTGGTGTGTGGGTATGTATGTTTGTGTGTGTGTGTGTGTGTGTGTGTATGAGTGGGTGCACATGTATTCTTGTGAAAGTGGAAGCCCGACCTTGTCTTTCTTAGTGATAAATGGGGTCTTTTGCTCAAACCCCACTTTTTTTCCAGAGCCCCACTTTTTTATAAGTGCGCGGGGGTGCTCTTTTAGTGCATGGGAATGCAGTTTTAGTGCATGAGAGTGTTTTAAGTACAAGGGAGTGTTCTATCCGGGGCGGAGAAAATCCACATTTTGAAGAAAGTTCGACCTAATTCGTCGCCTATAGGAGACGAACTAGGTCAACGTTTTAGACGGAAAGAGCCAATTTTGCATCAGATTCTTACATTTTAAGATAAAGTTTGCGTTCTTTCCGTCAAAAAGTCACTTTCCGATTCCTACATTCTAAAGAAACCCTGGTTTTGATCATATACACGCTTGTGTGTGTGCGTGTGCGTGTGTGTGTGTGCCTGTACGTGTGTTTAATAAACGAGTGAGACCATCATCATTAGCTCTACATTACATTACATTACATTACATTACATTACATTACATTACATTACATTACATTACATTACATGATTTATTGCTTTAGGTCCAGCGGACTCTTCCGAGCCAAATCAGGACCAGTATAGCCGAATCAGGATCACACAATCAAGACCACAACTTCGCTGAAAGAGGAGTCGCCCCTGATCCGCATAAAAGATCTGCCGAAACAATCCTAGTGGCAACACTGAAGGCACTCCACCAGCCGGTCACTTTACAATAAAGATATCCCACGCAGGGGACGCTGAGGCTATAATTATAATTTATCGAATCCCCGTTTACAAAAACAAAATAGAATATAAACATCATTATAAAATATCAACAAAACACATACATATGAAATGCGTACATTGCCAAAAAATAACATAAGAGGAAGCCCCAGTAGACCTGGCAGAAAGCGTCCAATATTTCCAAGCTGATCCAACAGACCTCACACACAAATAAGGAATTTTGTCCCGGAAGAGTTTTCAATAAAAAAAGGTGGGTGACTGGTCTAGCGAAGAAGAAGATAGTATAGTAGATTGATAGAACAGAGTAGGAATGAGAAAGAACAAAGGAGAAAGACAGCGACAGTGGGAATTAAAAACACTAAATTTCCAGAAAGTGGGGATACTATTTATACTGAAACCCCCGGCACCCCCACGGGGTACGGGAGACTGTTTTTCTATTGCAGCTTATAAAAGTATACCTGTGTAGGAAGTTAATATCATTTCGATACAAGTAATTAGTTGATTTATCCATCGAAATTAGGCGAAATATGACAAAAATCTTATTAATTTTTTGTTGCGGCTGCATTAAGACTGCCAAAGAGTCGTTTACAACAGTACTCGGGTGGCTTGAGTTAAATCATAAATCCGCCAGCTCCTGGAGCAGCTAGAAAAAAACGCTATATCAAAACGATTAAATAAATAATTTTTAAAAATGAATTTTCTCTTTTTCAAATGACTTTACGGTGATTACTTCTCTTGATTTGCATAAGTTTGGTTTTTCTTGGAGGCACATTTAAAATCTAAGTACATACCAAACTTGAACCAAATCCCTCCTGTAGTTTGGGAGAAAATAGGATTAGAAAAAAACAAAAACATAACAAATTATGACATCACTGTGATGACGTTACCTAACATGCATATTTTGTATCATCTGGTAGGGTTAATTATTTCCGTGATCGGTGTTTAGGGATGGGATAACACCCTCCACATCAGAAACGCTGCCTTCCCCAACCCTTCAAAAGATGTCTCGTCCTTTGCTTTGTATTATACTTGGCACTGGCGACACAGTCTCAGCACAAGAAGGAACTAAGGAAGAAATGTTGCCAGGTTAATAATATGTCGCATCTTGTTGAACGAACTATACCCGCTGCTTTGTATGAATGGTGTGGTTTGGTGGCGCAGGTCGCAGGCTCTCTTCTCTATTCCAAAGGTCACAGTTTTGATTCCCGCAGGGGACGAACTTTTGCGGCTTAAGGTGCGGTCTGACGTGAAGTGAAACAGAAGCAAAGCGGTAAACAAAGCAAAGCCTCTGCTTCTAGAAGCATCTAAAAATACGTGCGTTTATAATGCTTTGCTTTGTGAACCGGTCACACGATGAGAAGTTTTGCATAAGCAGTCTGCGTGGAAGCAATGCGTAATAAGTTGTGCATACGATCCCAGTTGTTTTTTTCCTGTCAGATTGACCCTCACAGAAGTCCATGAGGCCTTTTTCAGGGTTTGGTTTCTGTAATTTTGACTTCTAACATTCCATAATGCCTCGTGGCTTTGAATTAGATCGATGAAAATAAACGTAGCGTCTTGTTTCAGATTTGCTAATAGCCCAGTAGCTTTTGATGCCGCCATGATCGCTGAAATGATAACAACCTCGTTTTCGTACGTCCGCTCTTCTGATTGGCTGGCAATCAAATGATTCAGCGAAACAACCCAAAATTTTAGAGCACGCTCAAACACTGAAAGCATCGGCTTTGCTTCACTTCGGCGCTTTGCTGCTGTTATGCTTTAGGTCTAGTCACACGATTTTAGGCCTGTCGCTCTCACATCTCTTGTTGTGAAAACCTTGGAGAAAATCATTAAAACCACCATTCTTACTGCGACTGGTGCCGCTCTTGATCCCCTTCAGTTTGCGTATAGGGCTGGGAGGGGGGTGGAGGATGCCAAGTTGTTTATCTTGAACACTCTGTATACCCATTTGGAGAAGCCTAAGGCGCATGCCAGACTGCTTTTTACAGATTTCTCCTCTGCGTTTAACACTATGCAGCCTCATATTCTGGTTGATAAACTTGTTTCTGATTTTAAACTCAGTCATCAACTTGTACTTTGGACTTTAAATTTTTTTACTAATAGACAACAGAGAGTCTGTGTCAATGGTTCTTTGTCAGATATTCTGGTTACTTCCACAGGGTTGTGTTCTGTCGCCATTATTTTTTATAATGTATACTGACAGCTGTAGAAGCACTGCTGAAAATAGTTTTCTGATAAAATTTTCTGATGACTCAGCTTTGTTGTCTTTATTTCAAGGACCAGAAGGAGATCATGATTTTGCCCTCACGAACTTCGTGGATTGGTGCGATGATAATTTTTTGGATATGAATGTTACTAAAACGAAAGAGATGATTTTTGACTTTAGGAGAGTCAAAGAGATGGTCCAGCCAAGTCATAATGAAGATGTTGAGATTGTTGACACATATAAGTATTTGGGCACAGTTTTTGACAGCAAGCTTAAATGGGATGTGAACACACAGTGCATTGTCAAACGGGGCCAACAGCGATTGTACCTTCTCCGGAAACTGAAGTCTTTCTCTGTGGATTCTAAGATTCTCAGCTTGTTTTATCAATCTTTCATTGAGAGCTTGCTGACTTTTTCGTTTGTTTGTTGGTTCCACAGCCTGACTGTGAGGGATAGGAATAGCTTGTCCAGCATTGTCAATGTCTGTTCAAAGATCATCGGTGTCAGGCAGAGAGACCTGGGTTCTTTCTGCGATCGGCAAATCATTAAGAAGGCGAACGGAATTATTTGTAGACCAGAGAATGTTCTGGCGGGCGAATTCTCAGTGCTACCATCCGGGCGCCGTTTTGCCTTACCGGCCTGTAAAGGTAATCGCCGCTCTCACAGTTTTATTCCTTGCGCAATTCGACTGCTAAATTTGATGCGATCATCTCCGCTTTAACATTTTCCCCACCGCCCTACTGCATTGATGATTCATTGATGATATTCTTACCTTATTTTCTTACCTTCATGTTTTTATTTGATTTAACTGTCGGCTGTGAGTGTTTATGATGTGCGTGGTGTGTGTGTGTTTGTGTGTGTGGTTGGTTTATGTTTGTATGGTAGGACACGTGTTTATGAAATCGTGTGATAAACTTTTAAATTTCACAGTTTTTTAAACTTTTTTATGTATTTATTTATTTCAATAATATTAGCTGCTTCTAAATCTTGTAATTGCACTATGTGGATAAATAAAGTTGTATTGAATTGAATTGAATTGATAAACATTGTCAAAACTACGATTTTTCGTGTTTTATTGGCTGTTTTACTTCTGTTTCACGTCCCGTCAGACCGCACCTTTAGGTACAAGACTTTACAGGCCACTGAAAGGTTTCTCCGGGTACCCCAGTTTCCTCCCCCACTTCTTCAATAATTGCATGCAGCCTATCTAGAGTTTCAAAACTAATATTCCATTTCCTTTCCGTCTGCTAATAGCGACTTGCCGTTACACTGCATGTTTCAGTGATGATGACCGTGTGTGTTTGTTGTGATTGTAGGAGTCTCGGTAACTTGTCAACGTGTATGTTGGTTACAGATAGTCGCGCTTTGAGACTAATGAAGGAATAAGGTTCATATGACATCCAGCATTATTACTGCTATTTGAATGTAAATTAGCAAAGCGTACTTGCTGTATGCTACCTTTGTAGTCTAACTCAAGACAAATCAACATCTAGGAGTTTCTACGTAGTTTCACAAAGCTGACATAGCAAGCAAGAAGAATTGTTTTTTTTTCACGCGCTGTTGATGCTTCACGGGGATGGAATATTTCGGTGGGTGGGAGGAGGAGGTGGGAGGGGGAGGAAGGTGTGTTTTCTTCTTGTTCTCTTTCTCTCTGTATATTTTCCTACTTTATTACAAGCTGTCAGCGCATTTATTCAGCAAAATGCATTTTGACTCGTCGACCCCGTTTGTATTCATCATTTATTCATACTGGGCGCCATTGACCTGAGTGACAAACCTGGAAATGTTCCACGTATAAACTGTTTCGATTTATAATTCATTATAATAATTGGCTTAGGATCATTACTAATAACGCGTAACGGTTAAGTGTGCGTGACACGTACGAAGTCCTTTACCGTTTACAGTTAACATGCAGTAGCTGAGATTTCGATCGACCAGTCTGCGTGTGTGTGTGGTATTTGTCCTATTGAGTGTGAGATTCTCAGCATTACATTACATTACATCATTATTGCTTTAGGTCCAGCGGACTCTTCCGAGCCAAATCAGGACCGGACAACCCCTGATCCGCATAAAAGATCTGATGAAACAACCCTAGTGGTAAAACTGAAAGCTCTCCACCAGCCAATCACTTTACAATAAAGACATCCCACGCAGGGGACGCTGAGGCTGTACTCTAATTTATCGAACCCCGTTTACAAACACAAAATAGAATACAAACATTATATAATATAAACAAAACACATATACAATGCCTACATTGCTAAATAATAACATCATAGGAAGCCCTAGTGACCACCTGGCAGAAAGCGTCCAATATTCCCAAGCTGATCCAACAGACCTCATACACAAATAAGGAGTCTTGTCCCGGAAGAGTTTTCAAGAAAAAAGGTAGGTGACTGGTCAAGCGAAGAAGAAGATAGTATAGCAGATTAATAGAACAGAGCAGGAATGAGAAAGAACAAATGAGAAAGACGGCGACAGTGGGAATTTAAAGCACTAAATTTCCAGAAAGTGGGGATACTATTTATACTAAATCCCCCGGCACCCCAACGGGGATTTCTCAGCATTGCGAGTGAGGTGTATTGGATGATGTTTATAAGGTATATGTAAAAATCCTATTTGTGTATTCTTAATATGTATAGTTTAAAACTGTGATCATGGGTCTGTTGTAATTCCTTTTGAGGTAATACAGATGTATTGTGTTGTATTGTTAAGTGAACTTAATGTTCATAGTGAATGTGATTGTTTCCTTGCAGGCAATTATATATAATATATATTAAAGTTGTGTGGGTCTATGGAAGAGTGTGGTATGCGTAAGTCTGGCGGAGGGTAGACCGTATATCAGGTCAAAGGCTTCGGATGCCGTTCGCTAAGAAAAAAATGACAAAAGAACTCTTTCAATCCTAGTGCGATCTTAATCCTCAACTATTGCTAAATCTGTTGCCTAGTCAGCCAAACCGGTTTGGATGTTTAACTGAAATCTTAACGTTCATATTTATTTTGTTGATTTTATGCACTCTTTTAGATATTTTAGTAATACTTATCACTTTTAATGAGTTGATGGTCTTTATAGTGCAGGGGGGCATGTGATGGGTTAAGGCTATGTGTGTGTGCATGCACACGGGTGTGTTCAATTTAATAAATGTTGATTATTCTGCATTAATGTATATATGGATACAGGCATAAACTATATATTCATTACATATTCATTATGTATATGAGTGTGTGTGTATGTGCAAGTTAATTTAAACATGATTATCATTGTTATTATTGTGTGTATTTATTATGTATTTACGTATACATTGTATTGAGGGATTATTTGGTGCGTATGTAAACTTGTAGGTGTGTGTGGATGTATCAGCATGGATAAAGGCGAGATGGAGGAGAGAGAGAGAGAGAGAGAGAGAGAGAGAGAGAGAGAGAGAGAGAGAGAGAGAGAGAGAGAGAGAGAGAGAGAGGGACTATATTTCCATCTGAGCCATATGACTGTTGTACACATGGAAATTAACATTTTTGTCCATTTACTATTTTATGCAAAGTTTGCGCTCAATGCCAAAAGCAATTGTCTGCTTCATTGGCACCGTCTATGCCCCAGACCACACTGCGCGCTTCTTTTGAGTCCGTTATCTGCTGTTTTGCCAGGTTGACCGGGAATTTAAAACACCGTATAAAGAGTCATTACAGAAAGCCTTCTCCTGTGAGAAAAAAAACAACAACTCTCTCTTCACAGTCGAGATTGCAACCAGCGTCACTTCACGTCATGCGAGCGTTTTACATGCACTGCAAACGTTGTAAGCACTGAACTGAACCGCCCAGCTACTCTGAACCGCTGTTACGTGCTTTTCTGTCACTGTCCTCTACATTGTCAACTATATCTGAGAGCAGAGAAAGCAGTTGAAAAGACACGTCGATGGGTGGTAAAGAGGAAGTAACTGGCTAGCTGACACTGATTCCAGAAGAAAAAAAAAGAATAGCAGACCGATGTAAGAAGAAGGTAGAGGACATAGAAAGAACATCCGGAAAACGGAGGAAGTAACTCAGTAAAACTATAAAAGAAACCTGAAAAAACAAAGGGAGGCGATAAGAGTCTCTCTCCGTTTTAACAACACGAAACACACCAAAAACTCCTCCCAGAATTAATCAATTGAAATCCCTCCTCCCAGACTTCTTCATCCAGGATGCCCGAACCTGCTGCCAAGCGCAGCGACCGTTTCACAGTGTGGACTGGTATATCTCTTGACATTCCGTATGAAACTTATTCAGTAAGATACAAGTCTTCTCCCAAATCGTCTTACAGACTACTTCAGTCACTGCTCAAGAGAATGATTCTTTGAGACTTATTGACTCGGCCGTAATAGTGTCTATCCTGCACTGAACATTCTTTTGATATTTTTTATTTATTTACCAGGCGCATTAACATCAACGCAGTATGTATTCTAGGATGAAAGCTTGGGGACCTCCCGGAACAGGAAAGACTGTCTTATTTAAAAACGGAAATTCGTATTAATCAATCAAAATCATTCGATTCTTTTTAAATTGTTGTCTGGCTATTTGCAATTTTGTAGTTTAAAACTATTGCTTGCTATACCTGTATTCACGTGTAAACCTGAGATTATTACTGTTTAATTTGTGATATAAAAATAGAGATGTTTAACAACAGGTGCTGTTTTATTACTAGTACCGTTCAGTAATATCCAGATTAATGTGTGATGAAAAAAAGAGAGATAAGCGGATTAAGGGATTTGGAGATGAGAGAATAGTAAATAATTATTTTATGAGTACTTCTAATTGCTAATTTAAAAAAGATAATGTTAAAAGGTAATTATATTGTGTTTGTGTTGTTTTGTTTTCTCTCACTTAACTTCGTTTCTTTTAAATTGTAAACGAAATCTGTTAACTGTATCGTTACTGAGTACTACATTATGCGTATAATATAAAGAGTAATGTAAGTTAATGTTGATAGACTTGTTACGTCAACTACTCTATGTAGACTTTAACCTCAACTATGGGGCTTACATTTGAGCAGTGAATGGTACGTACTTAAATACCGGATATACTATCAGTCAAGAAAAATCAACCACTTCTTAAATCAGTATACACCTTCCTTCCATTGCTAAGTTTATGATGACAGTTTTCAAAGCCCTCTGCATAAGTACTGGACTATACCTTGGGTAGGGAACATTAAAAATCTAGTCTGGGGAAATGTAAATCTAGATTCGCAGTTATTTCTCTCAGGAATACAAACTATGAATATTGAATGACGCAAACTTTGCGGACTGGAAAGTACCTCCTAGTACACGGGAGATTGCTATAGTTATCAGTTGGAATTGAAGACTATTGACTGTGATTTCCCAAACAGCCAAGTACATTGGAAATAACATTTTTGGGGGTCAGTAAAGCATGAGAAAATAGAATTTAGACGTAGCACTTGTCTTGGCAGCAGGACGTCGATCATTTGAATAGACTTTAAAACCATTAAGCACATTTTGCTGTGAGATATTGGAGCTATATCATGAGTTATATATCGCTGAATTGTTTTCGGTTTTGTCCCAGTTCGCTGTAAATGAATGGGATGACTTATAAAGCGCCTAGCTTGAATCTTTATAATTTGTCATCGTTACATTTTTTGTACTTTGTGTGCGTGTGATTGTACATTTCTTGTAAACGCCAAGAGCTGTAAAGATTAGGCGTATATAAATAATAATAATAATAATAATAATAATAATAATAATAATAATATTAATAATAATAATAATAATAATAATAATAATAATAATAATAATAATAATAATAATAATAATAATAATAAATATAATAATAATAATAATAATAATAATAATAATAATAATAATAATAAATATAATAATAATAATAATAATATACTTAATATTAACAATAATAATAATAATAATAATAATAATAATAATAATAATAATAATAATAATAATAATATTATTATTATTATTATTATTATTATTATTATTATTATTATTATTATTATTATTAAATATAATATTAACAATAATAATAATAATAATGGTAATAATAATGGTACTACTACTACTACTACTACTACTACTACTACTACTACTACTACTACTACTACTACTACTACTACTACTACTACTACTACTACTATCTCCACACGGTGAAGGGCATATAATCAGCGCTGGGATTGAGGTTTAAAGAGCCCCAAGAGCACACATTTCAGCGTCACAGATCCTTTTCAAATTCGCAATGAATGTTGCCCACCGGACAAAAAAGTATAAATCAAACCAAGACCTCTGTCAAAACAGTACGGTTTTAGTGTAATTTGAACTGTTCATTTTTTTATGTGCCTTTTAACAGCATGAAAGTTTATTCTGAAAATGGCACTGCAGCGAAAAGCGTGTAGGGTAGATAGGTACAGTTGTTTGTTTACGCAGCAAGGAAGGGACGCCTACATTTAAAAGCTTTGCGGTCGGTTCGAGCAATGATTACTCACCATCTCACCTTTTACTGTGGCAACCATGCAGTTCCTTAAGGAAAGTCATTGCCACAAATAAATACCAAACACAAAAAAACATTCTTGATAATTTAAGCCTTTAAATATAGTGCACAAAACCACTTTTATTATGAGTAATTGTGGTTGGTATATAGGCATATGAGTTTTTTCCCAAACACATGCATGATGTAATTTCCTCAGAAGCGATATGGTTGGAACGGTACGTGATACTTATTTTGGGGGATGGGATAGGGTCAGAAAATGTGATAACGCGGATAACGGGAAGAAAGATGCAGACGATAAAGATAGGACTCCATTAAAACGCGATACACCCACGCTGTCTAGGTAAAGATTGCATAGTCAGCCTACAGAGGAGGAGAAGAAGGAAAAGAAGAAAAATAAGAAGAGGAGGAGGAGAAGGAGGAGGGTAAGAAGAAGAAGCAGTAGGAAGGAGGATCTGGAGGACGAAGAAAAGGAAGAAGAGCAGAAAAATGAGAATGAGGATGAGGGTAAGAAGAAGAACGTATGCACGCGCGCGTACACACATACAAACACACACACACACACACACACACACACACACACACACACACACACACACGCACATACACTATCTCTCTGTCTCTTTGCCTGTCTTTCTAATCCTGTCTGTCTCTCACACACACAAACACACACACGCACACAACACAGAGAGATTGTTGTAAGATCAAACAAACTAGGATATCTTTATATGTGTGTTTTTATCTCTCCCTCTCCCTTTGAACTTATGTTTCTCTCTCTCTCTCTCTCTCTCTCTCTCTCTCTCTCTCTCTCTCTCTCTCTCTCTCTCTCTCTGTATCCTCCCGCAAATGTCTTGCTTTTTACTCTAACCCAACCCCACCTCCACTCCCCTACCTCACTTCACCCCTCTCACCCTCGCCCACCAATCCTAGTTCTGTTTTTAAAACGTACATCACTTACCTTTTGCTCTACAGGTTGTAGCTGTAAAAAAACATGTTTGTTTTATGTTATCAAGGCGTCCATTATCTGCACGGTCCTGTCTGATACTGTGGGACTTTCATGTGTTTTCTGTCCAACTTTTTGCAGGTAGAATAAATGGGTATAGTTTTGCGATTTGCAAAATTTAGATTAAGATGCCTGCAGTCTCCCTAACATCTGAGTCTATCTTTAAACCAATATCTAGTCCTATTTTTTGCGGCGGAAACCCGTTGAATTTTTTATTATGTTTATTGTTTGTCGTCTGCAGTTAGTAGTGGAGGTCATCTGTAAGTTTACAGATACAAGATTATTCTTTCAAACCTGAACGCGTCTGAAAAGCTATTCATTCCGCACGATCTCTTGTGTGTGCAAACTGAATTTTGTTTTGCCTGGTTGTGGTTTGAGAAATTTAGTTTAAATTTTTGAGGAATACTTTGCTACATAAAGAACTATTCTCTGCACTGGGGTAGGTCTGTATCTTATGATTTTCCTTCTTAACTCTTCTTCTGCATATAGAATGAATGAATGGTTTACCAGTGTTTGGTTTACGAAATATAAATTGAAACGAAAAAGCTTAATATTCCGCAACAGATTTCTTCTGGATTTGCACATGATTCAATTCAACGCGTAGAATGAAAATCCTTGCAGCGGCAGATATAAACTAGTCCTTATTTCATTAATCTAGACTGACCTTTTTGATACACCCTGCATGACCTTTGTCTTGCCAAGTGTGCCCCAAACTGACCATCTGGTACAGAACTGCCAACGAGACTTGTCTATCATATTTTAGAATGGATCCATTATCGCCTACTTTGATATGGTTTTAGTAGTGTGTAATAAAAAGTCTCCTCTCTGAAAATCCTTACCGGGAAGAGAGGGGACTATAAACTAATTTAAAAAAAAATAAAAAAAAGTATTGTGTATTTAGTTTAGCTTTGACGTCTCCATATGTAATTAAAAGTCAGCTTTACTTTTCAGATTATTGAAAGTTTTATTTTTTTATTTTTTTAAACACGTTACAAATTGATGTGTGTGTATATCTGTGTGTGTACATCGCAAGAGAGAGAGAGAGAGAGAGAGAGAGAGAGAGAGAGAGAGAGAGAGAGAGAGAGAAACCTGTGTGTGAAGATTTGAAGAGGTGTGTGCGTGTGTTTGCGCGCACGCGTAACTGTGCATACGTATGCTGAATGATGCAGATAGTAACATTTAGTAGACTTAGATGATGAAAGACAGACTCAATGAAAACTCCGATAGTTTCAAAGATTAAGAAGGGAAGGTCGCAGAACGAGAGGTGAGAATTAAAAATAGCGTGAACTTAGATTCAAGTGAAATTGTACGCAACATCAGGGGTCTTCAGATTTGATCTGTTACTTCCGGAAGAAAGATAAAGACAGAGGTAGAGGTCGCCCTGGAAAGTATCGAGAAGCTCCCACAAACGATTACTCTCATTGTCTCGCCTTAAATGAGCTTTACTTACTCTGTACAGATCTGCGAGCATGAGGTAAAAAGCCCACAGAGTATCAAGTACCTCCCACACTTTTTGTTTTACCACTTTCTCGCCTGGATGAGCACCATAAAGTCTGGATACACAAAGGTGTGCATCTTCTTCTTCTTCTTTGAAGTGGCTGGGGCTGTGGGCGCGGTTTGATGCCCTGAAGAGGTGGCAGGGTTGGAAAGCAAGCGTCGAAGCACTTGATGGTATTTATATGCACTACGTCCAACATTTGGAGCTGCCGACACTCGCATTCTTGCTTAATACGGAGAAGATCGCTTGTTCGCGTTTCGTACAAGAATGTATAGTGGTATTATGAGAGTGTTTAGAGATTAAAGGAATGTGGCTTAAATATGAAGAGGATCACTTGTCTATTTCTTTTGCAAACGACAGTGAAAATGATATTTACAATATTGTCAAGACGAAGAAACAAAAGGAATCTGGCGTAATACAAAAAGGATCATTTGTCTTTTTTCGTACGATATGCATTCTGGTACTGAGACTTTTATTTAATTTTTTTAATGTAATCATTTTTATAGAGCGCTTTATTAGCTCATGAGCTGCTCAAGGTCTGACTGATACAGGATCTAACTCAATCCGCCCGAAGCGCCCACTTGCATGCAGCCTTTGGGCGCATTGTCTAACGTCCATGCAACTGAGCACAATCCTGGGCGACCGTGATGGGGGAGAAGGGGTATAGTGCTTGCTGTGTATATTTGTGTATCCGGGACTCGCCCGTCTAGGATATGAGCGTCAGGATCTTTAATTCCGTGCTATGGAATGTCTGCATGTACATACATGTACATACCGAAGTATTGTTAAAAGGAATCTAGCTGGAGTACGAAGAGGATCGCTGGTCTAGATTTTTTGGGGTACGAAATCTTTGTATTTCTGGATATATACCATTGTAAATACTAAGAGGCAGAAAATATCCAGCTTAACACTAAGAGAATTCCAGTCATTTTGGTTTTGGGGTAATGAGAATGTAGTAGTATTTAAAGTATAATTATTAAAAACAAGAGACACAAGGAATCGTTCTTATTGTTTGTCTTATTGTGCGAGAATGTAGAAAGTTCAGAGTATCGTTAAAAAGACAAACAGGAATCTGACTCAATAGGAAGATCTCTTATCTTTTTTTTTATAGTACGAGAATGTTGTGGTATGTATTGTTAAAACTAACAGACCAAAGCAATTTAGGTTAATTCGATGAAGATGCCTGTAATTGATATTTACGAGAATGTTGTGCCTTTTTATATTGTTAATGTATATTGTCAAAGAAAGAAAAAAAAGAGATGGATTTCTTATATACGCACTGTAAACGCTCAGAGAGAGTATCTCAGACGCTGGCAAAATAGCCAGCAATCCACACAATAGTTTGCTGAACAGGATTCGAACACTGAATGAATGAATGATGGATCGTTTATTCAGCTCTGTTCACATTAGGTAAAAAACGCATTAGTAACATCCTTCCACTTCTCTCTCTAATGATAGTCTAAAGACATCGGTGAGTCAGCAGTTGTTTAGCTAGAAGGTGTGTGTGTTTGTGTATGAATGAGAGGATGAGAGAGAGAGATGAGATGAGAGCGCTTGCGAAGAGTAGAAGAAACAGTGAGAGGAGTGTGATAGAGAGAATATTATTTTGGGTATGTTTTGTAGAGATGTGTGATGAGAGAGTTTTGCTTGTGTGTTGTGTTTATCGTGTGTATGAATGTGTGTGTTGTTCATGTACGGTGTATAACTGTGTATGTTTCATATGCATTTTATGTTGCTGTGTTTTTAGTAGTCAGTGTATCTATATTTTATATAGAAATTACTTGTTTTTTCGTTTTATACTTTTTTAACTTTTTTCTTTTTTAAAAATGGAAATTAGGTTTGATCTTAACTTTTAATGCAGTCGGAGCGGAAAAAGGGTTCTAATTTTAATTTTGTATTTAAACAGATTTCTAGATTTCTTACTTACTTGTAAGGGTTTGAAAAATAGTTAATAGGGGTTTTTGATTTTTGTGAAGGTTACTATCCAAAAATTTAATAAAATGTAAAACCCACCTCTCTGAGGGGTTGTGTTTTTTAAAAGGTCGCTTTTTTTCATACTTTTTTTGTGCAACAGTGTATGGATATATTATTTTCTAGATCTACCAAAATTTGGAACTGTGATAATAATCTCACTATAATACAAAGTAAAAATGATATTGTCTGTAAATGTAGTTAATAATAGTTGTTTTATGTTGTTAAGTATTTCTTTTTAGTTTTATGTTGTTGTTTTGTGTGAATGCATTTGTTTTTGTGTGGGGGAAATCTTTGATGTTATACAATATTTTTTTATAGAGAACTCTTACTGAGAAGTAGTACAAAACATTAGTTTTCATATGTTGAAATTTCTGCTTTTTGCAGAACTTATTCTTGGCTTCCTTTCTTGTTGTTGTTGTTGTTGTTGTTGTTGTTGTTGTTGTTGTTGTTGTTGTTGTTCTTCTTCTTCTTCTTCTTCTTCTTCTTCTTCTTCTTCTGTTTGGCCGATTGTTCGTCTGTCTCCCCCCCGCACCCCCCACTCTCTCTCTCTCTCTGTGCCTCTCTCTGTTTCTCTGTCTTTGTCTGTGTCTGGCTGTTTTTGTCTCTAACTCTGTCTCTCTGTCTGTGTGTCTCTCTCTCCCTCCATCACTACCTCACTCCACAAATAATTATGTCTTCTCCATCGCTTTTCTGAGCATTCTCAAATTTATATTACATCTTGAGATATCCGCAAATTTTCAGCTCAGAGCATAAACCTGCGTTATCAAACATAAGTAAATGTATTTTTACGGCCTTTAAAGCTCTAATGTGTCTGTAAACAGTGTTAAAAAAAACCACAGTTTAGCTTTTAGATAGTTGGCACCTGCGTAGTGATATAAGAGCAAATACTTTTCACCTTGGTTTCATAAAACACTCAAAACAGTTATACATATGTTCGCCAATAATAATAATAATAATAATAATAATAATAATAATAATAATAATAATAATAATTTATAATAGTAATAATAATAATAATAATAATAATAATAATAATAATAATAATAATAATAATAATAATAATAATAATAATAATAATAATAATAATTTATAATAGTAGTGGTAATAATAATAATAATAATAATAATAATAATAATAATAATAATAATAATAATAATAATAATAATAATAATAGTGTTACGATAGAGACTCGCACGATAGATCCGATCATTTTGTTTTGCAAAGCATGCAATGTTAGCGTGTATTTTGCCTTTGATTTGATTTTGCGCTGTTGCTAGAAGAGCTTTGTATAGTGTTGATAATTTTCCTCGGTCGGTACCTGGAATTGCGTGTTTAATGTCGACCGAAGCACCCAGAAGGGTCTGGTAATAGCTTCTTCTAACCTAAAGTACGTTCTATGACGTAAGACAGTGCATAGTTCCGGTGACGAGTTTTAATTTGATTGGGTGTTATTGCGCCAAACTGAAATGTTCGAACTTTTTTCTCGATTGCAGAGAGACTATATTATAAGTAATTCAATATCTGCTTGAAGGGATAATTTTTTATGATGATCTTTGTAACGCTCTGTCATGATTTTTGATGATTGTTGTAGTGATTTTTGGAAAGCGATATTGTATGCAGTTGTTGATTTTTGCTGAATAAAGTTGGAAAACTTCATACGACGACTCCTGCCTTGTTGATGAGTGAACAGGTTGCGTGGATAAACGAATTCGAGTTACACTTATCAAGATTCAAGCATCGGAGCTGAAGCGGCAATTGATAAATAACCTTATAACAAATAATAATAATAATAATAATAATAATAATAATAATAATAATAATAATAATAATAATAATAATAGCCTAATAATAATAATAATAATAATAATAATAATAATAATAATAATAATAATAATAATAATAATAATAATAACCACCCTCATCATCATTATCAATATCAAAATCATCATCGTCGTTGTAGTCGTCGTCCTTGCCCTCTTTCTCATCCTCTTCCTCCTCCTCCTCCTCCTCCTCCTCATCATCATCATCATCATCATCATCATCATCATCATCATCATCATCATCATCATCATCATCTTCATCACTTAGTGCTTAATTCCTTAACTAAGGCAGCAATCAGACAGCCAAAGTCAGAAGAGGAAGAAGAAGAAGAAGAAAAAAAGGTTTTTCCAACGCATACCTCCAACCTTGAAAGCATCTAGCCCATATGCAGCCTAGATACAAAGAAAACTACTTGCCATTCCCCTCCCTCCTCACCCCCCGCCCCTCCACCCCCGCGCTAGTCCACATCCCGTGGGTTCAAGGAGTAAGGCATGTAGCTCAAACCAGTCTAATTCATTTTACGTTGTATTTCCGCGAACCTGATGTACATGTATGATATATTAGAAGTATCCGTTCTCAAGATCTATCGTTTAATTTGCTTGCTTTTATTTAATCCAATGCGACACATTTGGCTGTACATAATACAGATTTGTTGAATTGAAATGAGCGGATTTGTATGTTGTCTGTTTCAGACATTACAAGCCAACAGTATCTTGGTTGTGTCATCTTCAGCTTTGGACTAATGCTGACATCGCAATGCTTGTATAGCAGGTGAGTGTATGGTTATTTAAATTTAGCAACAACTCAACTTTGTTGACGTGAATGTTTATGTTTATCTGTACGTTTGTTTGGGTGGATGTTCTTGCTTTTGAGAAGCGCGTTTTGTAAACCTACTATATTTTTTCAACTCGCTTTTCCTCGTTCGTCTTGGTCGAAGTGGGTTCGAACCTGACTTAAGCAAGCTTATTTGTTCCTGCTAGATCTTAAGGGCCACCGTCTTGAGCAGATCTTTGAGGAAGTAAGCGCGCTATATAACAAAAATCATCCTTTTGTGCTAAATATAGAAGATTGCTGTTGTAAAGAACCGACCAAGATATGTCTAGACTAGTGACCTTTTAATTCCAATATACTTACCACTGTTTCTGTCATTCTCATGTGTTCTTTCTCGTTTCTAATCTGTTCTATCAATCTACTATTTTGTTCACTAGACCAGTAATCTACCTTTTTTCTTGAAAACTTCTCAATTGTTTATGGGGTCTGTTGGGGATATTGGACGCTTTCTGCCAAATGGTCACTAGGGCTTTCTATGGTATTATTATTTAGCAACGCAGGTATTTTATATGTTATAAGCCTATGTTTTGCTAATATTTTATAATGATGTTTATATTCTAATTTGTTTTTGTAACCGGGGGTTTGATAAATTAGAGTACAGCTTTATCGTCCCATGCGTGGGATGTCTTTATTGTACAGTGACCGGTTGGTGGAGTGCCTTTAGTGTACCCTTACTGTTGTTTCCGCAGATCTTTTATAAAGATCAGGGGTGAGTCCTCTTTCAAACAAGCTGTGGTCCTGATTCGGCTCTTTGCAGTCCGCTGGACCCCTATAAAAATGACGAACTATCTCTATATATAAACAACTACAGTGTATAATTTTACTATTTAGGGACCACAAACTGACGTTCCAATACGCTTATCAATGGGCTGTGTTTTCAATGGCTCACGCCCAAACCCACTGAGATATATCGTTCATCTAAAGAGTGACTCTGACACATAGAATAAACAGGACAACAACCGTATAAACATAGAACTAAGGCCGAACTCACAGAAGTCCTATAAGAACATGTACCTTTTAAATGGGCGTTTGAAAGGCTTCACAGTCCTTCTTTAAACCATTTGCGATATTAGTACAGAGTAAGGTTTTATTATGGGGAAAAGATTTTATTATGGAATGAAGCTTTTATTATGAACGTTCGGTACTGTGGCTGGGGAGAACAACAACAACAATAACAGTAATAATAATAATAATAATAATAATAATAATAATAATAATAATAATAATAATAATAATAATAATAATAATAATAATAATAATAATAATAATGGATGTGATATAAGGAAGAAATAAACGGACTACGGCAAGAAGGAAAGATAAAACCACTGAAAGAAAAAAGAAAAAAAGGAAAAAGGCAGGTATGCCTGTTGTATGGGCGTTTAAAAGGCTATACCGGTACGCGGTACCGAGGCTAGAAAGAAAGAAAGCATGAAGCAATAACACTGGGAAGGGAGTAAAGGAAAAAAGAAAAGTGGACAACAATGAAAAAAAACTAAGAAGAGGATAATGCTATATGATGGGCGTTTGAAAGGTTGCACAATCTCTTCTTAATCCCTCTATGATATTAGTAGACAGTGGATAGATGCTGCAAGAGGAAGTCCGGAGATTAGAGATGGGGTCGTGATCACCGTAAGGATTTGAAAGGGGAGGTAGTCGGAGGAGATTGTTGCACAATTTAAGAAAAATGATAGAAAGAGAGGAGAAGGAAGAAGAAGAAGATGACGATGATGATGATGATAAAATGAGGAAGACGCGGAGAAGGAGGAAAAAGAAGAAGAACGATGATGATGATGATGATGATGATGATGATGATGATGATGATGATGATGATGATGATGACGATGATGATGATAATGACGACGACGACGACGACGATGATGATGATGATGATGATGATGATGATGATGATGATGATGATGATGATGATGATGATGACCCTGAGTAGGAGGAGAGTGGTGTGTATGTGAAGATGTGTTTTCGATGGCTGTCACAGGAAAGGACCGAAATGGAGGGACTGAAATAAGTGAAGAGACTGTGTGAAGGAAAGGATAAGACTTTGAAAGAAGAACGTCATTAAGAGCATTGTAACATTGAATGTAGAATGGTTTGCTTGTCCAGTACGGAATGAGGGGAGGGAGTTAGAAATCGTGACTGTCACTCTTAAACGTCAGACGAGGCCGAACAAAACCTCGGACTATATACCTCAAGGTTCTTTCATTTCCTCAGTAAATAGTCTGTTGTGAGCTGATCAGTAAAACAATAAACATAGGAAGACAAAGAAGCATTGTTTTCTCTGGTATGTTTTATTTCTGACTCAGTCGTAGAAAGGAAAAAAAGAACAGTTTTTTTGGGGTGTTTTGTGTGTCTACAAATGTTAATTTTCTTCTTATAATTAATTTATTTGCACCCAGAGAGGTTTGCGTTTCTAACCATATTTATTAAAGAAATATGTCTGTAATATAAAACTTGTTTCAGTTAAAAGTTTAACATTTTTAATGAAAGGTGTAATATTTGATAGACGATTTTAAATAAGAAGACAAAGGCGTTTGAATAGAAGATTTTGTTGAAAGACAATTTTAAGTACTAACTTGTTTAATGAAAGATTTCAGCTCTGTTTGTCTCGGCGAACCAATGTTATGTTATATCAGTTTATAGTCCCCTCTCTTCCCGAGTCTTCCCGAGACCAGCCGAGACGAGACAGGAGATCGGGCGTCACGGCGAGCTCTTTCGTTTCTGAAACTGGGTCTATTTTTAGCTGCGTCGAAACTGACATACGGTGACAAAGTTACGTTAGCAACAATGGCGGCCTTCGATCGTGAATTGAAAACTGCATAAGATTTTGGCGTTGTTCTAGCGCTGTATGTCCTAAGCGAGAACGAAGGGGCAGCAGAAAGAGAAAGAAAGCAAAAGGCAACAATGCCCTATGTGTTGCAAAGGCACCAGCACGGTGCATTTCATGCACTTGTGCAAGAGTTGGCTAAACAGCTCAGTGGCTATTGAAGTATTCAATGATTTATAATTTTTACTGATTCAGTATTTTCACTGTTCTCTAGTCTAAATTAAGTTTGGATTTGGTGCACCTACTTCTTTTAAGTGTTGTAGTATTTCTTTAGATCAGTTGTCATTGACATTGATAGATTTTTCAGCAAATCAAAATAGTGTCTCGGGCAGGTTTGCTGCGCACGAACGGCAAGACAAAAGGCCGGCCCGCGACACGGCGAGACACGTCTCGATGTTCTCGCCGATCCCGTCTCGGATTGCTCGCCGAGCCTAGTTAAGGGCAAGGATGGTTCGGGTGTCTCGCCGAGACTGTCTCGGGTGTCTCGCCGAGACAAGGTTCGGGTTTGTCTCGGCCAGTTAAGCTAGGGCTTAAATATTACGCTCATTGTTTCAGTTTAGTAGAACCCTCTTTCACACCTGATTTCGTGTCTGAGACGCGCTGAGCTGGCACAGCTAGTCGGGTCTGACGCCAGTTTCCACTTTTTATTTTAATTTTTGTTAAATCTTCTCCTTATTCTTGTGGGATTATTTTTCTGAGCGTACTGAACATGCTATAATAGCATAGAGAAAACGCGCAATACAAGTATTTAATATCAATACAATACAATAAAACTTGCTCTGTGGGTTCGGGCAAATAGAATAGACCCAACGTTTCCCGGCGTGTCGTAAGAGGCGACTAACAGGGGTGATGTTAGCACGGCATCACTGGGCGAAAGTCTTCTACACAGAAGTCACCGGCCAGGGCGGAGGAACCTCACGTTACTACAGGTTCAACGACCACGTGCTCAGGGCCAAGGCGAGCCACACTTTATTCGTGGATTTCGGCTGTGGCCAACAGCCTGGAGAGGATTGGGCCCTGCCAGGTCTTTTTTGCCCAAGACACACTACATGATGACACAATCCACTAATTCCATACCGGATCGGTCGTCGCCCGGGCCGTCACCCGGCACAAGGACCGCGCCTTCCGTTGGCCACCAGGACGGAGGTGTTAAGTATGCTACTGATGGACAATATAGCAAGATCCGCACGAGAAACAACATCGTCATAGGAACCTGGAACGTCAGGACCCTAACTGCGGAAGGAAAATTAGAAGAACTGGCCCACGAGCTGGACCACTATCGATGGAACGTTCTAGGTATCAGCGAACTGCGCTGGAAAGGCCTAGGTGAAACAACGACTGACAAAGGCCACAAGCTCTATTTCAGCGGTAGAGATGACAGGCACGAACACGGCGTTGGATTCTTGGTCCACAAGAACATTCTAGCCACTGTCATGGGTTGCCGCCCAGTCTCCAGTAGACTCATTACCATCCGTCTGAGAGCAACCCCTTTCAACATTACCATCATCCAGGCCTATGCCCCAACATCAGACTATGAAGACAGCGAAGTGGAGGATTTTTATGAAAATATACAGGCGGTCCTTGACCAAGTGCCGAAGAAGGACATAGTCATAGTGCAAGGCGACTGGAATGCCAAGGTTGGCCAAGATGCGCACCGCAACTGGGGAGACACATGCGGACCCCACTGCAACAACGAGACAAATGACAGGGGTCTGAGGCTATTGGAGTTTGCCAGATACAACAATCTGGTACTGGCAAACACGCTTGGTCTCCACAAAAAATCCAGACGATGGACATGGCACAGTCCCGGCGGGGAACATCACAACCAGATCGACTACATCATGGTCAAGAAACGCTTCAGATCAAGCATCAACATTGGCAGGACACGCACTTTTCCAGGAGCAGACATTGGAAGTGACCACGATCTCGTGATGATGTCTTTCCGGCTCCATTTGAAGAGAGTAAATACAGCAAAGTGCACTAGGCTGAAGTTCGACCTGGACAAACTGCAAGACCCGGAGGTGGCAAAAATATTTCAGGCCACAATTGGAGGGAAATTTGCACCACTGCTTATTTTGGGGGCAGGCGAAGTAGATGTCAACACCATGACCAATACCTTCAACTCAGCTGTAACAGATGCCGCCACTGAGATCCTTGGCAAGCACCGACCAAAGAAGAAGCCGTGGATCACACCTGAACTTTTGGATCTGTGTGATAAACGAAGAGAGTTAAAAAAGAAAAAGAACACCTCACAGGGAGCTGATGTCTACCGAAAAATCAACAATGACATCCGAAAAGGCATGCGCACAGCAAAGGAGAACTGGATAGAAGATCAATGCCAGGAAATAGAGAACAATCTGAACAAGAACAACAGCAAGAAGGCCTACCAGACTGTGAAGCGGCTGACAAGTGTTAAACAGCCCAAAGTCTCCACTATCCAAAGCAAGTCTGGCATTTGCCTTACAGAAGAACAAGAAGTCTTGGACAGATGGACAGAGTACTGCTCTGACCTTTACAACCATACACCAAATGGAGACCCATCAGTTCTAGCATGTCCCGAGAGCAGAGAAGAAGAAGAAATCCTCCCAATTCTCCGGGAAGAAGTTGAGGCAGCAGTGCAATCGCTGAAGAAAGGGAAGTCAGCGGGAGGGGACAACATACCAGCGGAACTGCTACAAGCAGGAGGAGAAGCGATGACTGATGCTCTCACCATTATCTGTAACAAGATCTGGCAGAGTGGGGAATGGCCTACACCATGGACCCAGTCGCTTGTCATCACTCTTCCCAAAAAAGGTAACCTTCAGGAGTGTGAAAATTACCGCACCATCAGCCTCATCAGCCATCCCAGCAAGGTCCTCCTGAAAATAATACTCAACAGGTTGAAACCACAAGCTGAACAAATCATAGCTGAAGAACAAGCAGGATTCATGGCAGGGCGAAGTACCACTGAACAGATTTTCAACCTCAGAATAATCTGTGAGAAATACCTACAGCACCAACAACATCTATATCATGTGTTCATAGACTTCAAGAAGGCATTTGACCGAGTCTGGCATGCAGCTCTATGGGCAACCATGAAAGTGTACAACATCAGCCCTAAAATTATAGAAGTCATCAAAAGCCTGTATGACAAGGCTACCAGTGCAGTCCTCCATAACAGCGTCATCGGGAACTGGTTCAGAACAACAATCGGTGTGCGTCAAGGATGCCTACTCTCTCCAACACTCTTCAACATCTTCCTAGAGCGCATCATGTCAGATGCTCTTGCAGATCACGAAGGCACAGTCAGCATAGGGGGCAGAGCAATCTCCAATCTTCGTTTTGCGGATGATATTGATGGATTGGCTGGAGAGGAACAAGAACTTGAACAGCTTGTACAGAGGCTTGACACCACCTCCAGAGCTTATGGAATGGAAATAAGTGCAGAGAAGACCAAAATGATGACCAACAACACCAATGGCATCAACACGGACATCAAAGTACAAGGCCAATCCCTCAACACAGTGCACAGCTTCAAATATTTAGGAGCCATTGTGTCAGACAATGGGTCTCGACAGGAAGTCCTCTCCAGGATCGCACAAACAACTGCTGCCCTGACAAGGTTGAAGCCCATTTGGAAAGACAGAACCATCAGTCTACATTCCAAAGTAAGACTGCTGCGATCTCTGGTCATCTCCATCTTCCTATATGCTTGCGAAGCATGGACCCTCACAGCAGATCTCCAACGAAGAATACAAAGCATGGAGATGAGGTGCTACAGAAGACTTCTGTGCATTTCCTATACCCAACACATCACCAACGTTGAAGTCCGACAGACCATCACACAAGCCATTGGACAACACGATGACCTGCTCGCAGTGGTGAAGAAACGGAAACTCCGATGGTATGGCCACGTCACCAGATCATCAGGCCTTGCAAAGACCATTCTGCAAGGCACAGTGCAAGGAGGTAGAAGAAGGGGGAGACCGAAAAAGAGGTGGGAGGACAACATTCGAGAATGGACTGGTTTGACACTGAGCGAAGCCATGAGGGCTGCTGAGGACAGAGAAAGATGGAGTATGCTGGTTAAGCGATCATCTGTGGTGCCCCTACGACCTTCGGGTTATGGGACAGGATAGGATAGGATAGGACAATAAAACATAATGCAATATAGTCATTTTTAAAAGAGAAATACCAAGCTTAACTGTGTGTTTGTAAAATTAATTTATCAAAATCCATGCAAAATTAACAGATTCACATCACTTATTCATATTTTTGTCATCATCTGCAACGTTATATCCACACACTTACAAAAAAAACAACTAAAACAATGCATTGACTGTGTAACAAGATCAACATCAATATTGAAGTTTTTCTTAAAGTAAGATTGACATACATGTAGGCTACTCTAGAAAAATCGTTTTAAGACTGGCAGGTTTGTCGCGTACATTTTATAACATTGCTTTTAAAAGTTTCCGTAGATTTTAAGAAGCGAAAGGTGCAAGTAAATAATATTGCAGACCCATTCCTTTTGTTCTTGCTAGAGAAATTGGTGTATTAAAAGCTAACGAAAGCTAACACACAAAGCAGTGGTGTTGGGTTTATTTTTGTTCATTTGTGTGCTCTTCGTCTGTGTTTTTTGATGGAAGTCACTTTATCGTGGAGACCATTAAGTTTGTTGCCACAAGTGCAGAATTCGGTTGCCTTCAAAAATCTTCGCCCATCTCTGTTGTAAAAACTGTCACTGAGTTGCTTCGACAGCTTTCGACAATCTCGTCAACTTCCTCGCCGTCAAAATAGCCATTAACGTCGCCATAAGTGGCTTCGGTAGGCGTCGACAATCTTCAACAACCTCCGTGCGACGATCTTTAGTTTTTGTACGTGTTCGTCCATGTCCAGCTGGTAGCAGCGGACTCATTGTTAGCTTGAGCCAGTTAGCGTTAAAGTGGCTCTGAACCCTGGATCAAAAATGCCAAATTTGAATGTAAACGTCGTGTCCGAGAGTTTTATAAAGACTCTGCTAAAAGCAGTAAATGACATCTCCTTAAAGGCCTGTCTTAATTAGAAGGTTAGTGGAGGTATAGAATATCTGTACATGACCGCACAAGTAAACTTAGCAGACCGTGAACCCACACTGACTGCGGCAGCCACAAGGATTTGCTTGTAGCTCAGCACGGCCGGTTGTTGCTGTGCCTGTTGTTTCGAGTGAAGCCCAATGACACTGAATGGGATACAATTCTATGTAAGCCCCTCCGTGACGTCCTGTGGAATCCCAGTGACGTTTTGTTGTTTATACGCTTATAGAAGAGCTTTCACCTTATTAATGTAGGTGAATAAACTATTTTATGGCCATGCTATCTAGCAGAAGTTTGTAGGGGGAAAAATATCACCGCCTACACATTCACTTTATGTGTGCATCCTGTCATAAAACCATGTTCTGCATTAATGCGCTACATGCATTCGGAGCCTTGAGCAGCTCTTTAAACTGCTGTGTGCGTCACACCAGATCCACAATTTATTGATCATCTGTGGTTGTCGATACCTTTTAGACTTTTTGGAAAATCTTGGGAATTCACTGACATCACTTTTATATCACTGGAGTCATGACATCGTGTCCCTGGCTTGTGTCAAAAGCCTTCTGTATTTTATGGTTTTTCCCACGAAAGATACTGTTATCTTAATTAATTGATGACTCCCATTTCACAACACTTTCAGCAATCTGATATTATCGCGGAAGTGGATCATGGCTTCAACTTCGCCGACAATGTTGTGTTAGTTTTCTTTTAATGTGCATTTCTTATCAGTCATGAATATTTAAGATGCTGCTTGAAGTTTCATTAGAAAACTTTTAAAAGCCATTTACGACCTCGAAATGGGGTTTAAAATGAAGTGTAGGAGTGTTGAATACAAAATTCTCCCGCTCTCCTTGCCCTCTTTTGCTACTAAAAAAAGGTAAAGGTAAAGGTAGTCCCATAGCCTTGTGGCCGTAGGGGAGCGTGATGTTGGAGATCACACTTATCTTGGGCCAGCGTAATGAGGGTGATGCCCAACTCTCTCCCTCGCTGCTTTACCTTCCCCACCCTCAAGAGAGTAGGTACTCAATCACAGTTGAGTCAACTGGGGGCGTTGTTGTTTGTCGCTTCACACCTTAGCGGTCACCCATCCAAGTGCTAACCGCACCGGACGGTGCTTCACTTTCGACACAGTAGCGAGTGCTCCAACCACTGCACTATCGGGGGAAGGGTGGTGATGGTGGACATTACATTTAATACTTTAAGTACGAGTTGCTGAACAATTAAATATTAAATCCAGATAGGTAGATCTACTTTATTGTATTGTATTTGTTACTTGAGATTCAAAGTCTCTATGATAGAGAGGATGATAGAGTCGATGCCCAGTTCTCCACAAGTTGGCCCTTGGCTAGTTAGTTTTGAGTTTTGTTTCTCACTCTCTTCATTTCTTTCTCACTATTCAATTTTCCTCCAGGATCCCATCATCTCTGTCTGTCTGTCTGTCTGTCTGTCTGTCTGTCTCTCTCTCTCTCTCTCTCTCTCTCTCTCTCTCTCTCTCTCTCTCTCTCTCTCTCTCCTTTCCTCACTGTATCAGTCTCTCTGTCCTAGAGGCTATTTCTGAAGGCGGTAGCGGCATTTGAGTGATAAGGAAAGGCTGACATGTTTCTCCACAGAGTATGAGAGACAGTTTGAATGTACTACATCCAGCAGTTACTCTTAGCTAGATGCAACATGCACCAGAAACTTTGGCTTGCCACTTATTTCACACCGATCGTCTGCGAGTGCCCATCAGCATCGCCACAGTTAAAACAGTACAATAACTATAGTTCTATAACAAGATACGCTGGTTGCGTACTTGTTTATGCTGGAAAGATTGGGGCGACGACCGATCTCAAGAACTTGTGAACATTCCGTCTTCAGTCTTCTGGTGCATCAAAATGCACCTCTTGCAGTGTTAAAGCGTGGTGCAATGTACCTAACGCACTATCCGTCATATCTATGTTAACATTCGTTCTATTATACATTTTTATTTAGTTTTAACGAGCCTTTAAAATATTTCAGATGATTTTTATATAGCTGCATACACAGCGAATGCTTTACCTCATGTAGCCTACCGTCCAAAAAATTATATAAAAGAGTGGGTTAGATTACAGCGCCATATAATAATGTTCTGTAGATCTGGATTTTGTTGGGTAGTGAAAGGAGTGGAGAGGGGGAGGGGGAATTTAAAAAAAAGGCAATATCTGCAAAGCTGTTGCAGATAAACACATGCAAATTTTTGGGGCTTCTAAAATTACATGTTTTACATATGGATAATTATAATTGTTACACTCGGATGTTGGTTTTGTTTTTATCAGTAGTTGATTCAGCCCCAATGCTTGAATCCTCCTGATAAGAGTAACTCGGATTCGTTTATCCACGCAATCCGTTCACTCAGCAACAAGGCAGGAGTCGTCGTATGTAGTTTTCCAACTTTATTCAGCAAACATCAACAACTGCATACAATCGTTTTTCCACTCTCAACTTTTCACTTTTCAATCCTCCCTCTAGTTTCAACACAACTATTTGTTGTTGTTTGTAGATTATAGTCACACGACACTTTCGCATATGGGTGACTACTGGACCGATTTATACTGACACCAGCGGGCCAGTTGTTGGTAAAGGGGAAAATAATATGATCACACGTTGACCAATCCGGGATTCGAACCAGCGACCTTTCGGTTACTAGCACGACGCTCTTACCAACTGAGCTACCCGGCCCCCCTATAACAACTATTTTGAAACAGTGCGGCATTTATATAGTTTCTCTCTACTCCAGAGAGAGAAAGAACATTCGGGCAAGACACAATTATAACCAATCAGAACACATTTCGTCATCACTGTCTTACGTCAAACAACCATATTTAGAATGGAAGCGTCTCTAGTTACCACTAGAATTATCCACACGCTTCGATCGATAGTAAACAACCAACTCTAGAAAATTCTCAAATAATATCGATTAACTAAAATTACCAGCTTTATATAAAGCTTCTTTTAACAACAACGCAAAATCAAATCAAAGGTAAATACGCTATTATTGCATGCTTTGCAAAATAACACGATCAGATCTAACGTGCGCGTCACAAACGTAACAATAATCAGAATATGTTTTCGTGTCACATTTAAAACTGGTTTCGCTGCTTAGATCTACATTCCTCCAAACATCACCCACCCACCCCCACCCCACCACACCTCACCCCGCCCCAAAACCCTGTATATGGAGTCAACATATGGACATCTCTAGATTTGTGCAAAAAGTCTGTGTAAATCTAAGTTTTAGTTCAGTTTCTTTTTTTTTAAAATGTCTTTTCATCGATGATAAAACAGTACTGCTGTGGAAAAACAACACAACAACAAGAAAACATACAACCCCAAATTTTAAAGCATTGTACATCTGTCCTCTCTCTCTCTCTCTCTCTCTCTCTCTCTCTCTCTCTCTCTCTCTCTCTCTCTCTTTTTTTTTTTTTTTCCTTGTCTACATGTATCTATCTTTCTTTTTCCTTCTCTTTTCTTCTTTCTTTCTTTTTTTTTTGTGTGGTCCTTTTGGTCTTTATCCTTTTTTCTGTTGGTCTTTTTTCTTTCTTTTTCCTTTCTTCCTTTTGTCTTTCCATCGTTTCTTTAAAACAACAACAACACATTATTTTTTTAAGTTCCAATCAATCTGTGAAATAAAACAACCTTGACCATCGTTTTGTATTATTTTTCCAAGGCAAAAGTAATCGAGGTTTGGTTCTTTAGTTTAAGTAATTATGTGTATGTGTGTGTATGTGTGTTTGTGTGCGTGCTTATGTATGTGTGAGTGTGAGTGTTTGTCCGTCTGTCTGTCTGTCTAACTCTCTGTGTGTGTGTGTGTGTGTGTGCGTGTGTGTGTGCCGTTGGGACAACTCTCACTGTGAATTTAAAAAAGGATCAGTGGCGCAAAAAATATGTGATGTTGGGGCCGTCTCAGAGCTGGTATTAATAGGGCAACGCACCAAGCTACAAATAGCTGTATAAATATTTAAGTAAAACAAGTTAAAAATAAAAGGAGAGATTTAGAAGAAATTCATTGTGGTAGTTCAGGGAAGTTTTAAAATCGTTAACAGTGAAAAGTGGATCTTTTAATACATCCAACTCTCATTAGGCCCCAATGTTTATTGTATATTCGTGTGTTTTTTTCTTCAGATATATCTGAAAAGTCATCAAAATAGTCGGGTATAAACACGAACCCAATGTCTGTCAGTTCGTAGATTGGTCGTTACGTTACCAGCCATATCTTCAGAACCACAGAACGGATTTTGACCAAACTTACTGTAGGTTAGTGGTCAGCCTACCATGCCATTACATTTGCTCTGTAACAAAGGTCACACTAGATGGGATCACATTGTTGCTAAACACGTTTTCCCATTATCTCATAAACGGCTGAACCGATTTTTATTTCTTTTGGTATTCATATATTTCACTTCCACCCATAGCCAGTAATTCAATGGCAGTCCGGTTTTGGATCACTCGGTCGGTTGGTCGATCATAGCTTTACTTGTTTGTTCAAAACATGTTGTTTGCCATATCTCAATTATTGCAGCACCGATTTTGATGGACTATTTTGTGTTACTATGCAGATTCTTTAACCGTCTTTTTTTGTCCTTGACTTTTGCTCGTTCTCAAAAGGTCAAAGTCGATTATGTTAGTTATAATATAAAAGCATTTTGCGGTTCATCTCAATATTCGCTGAACCAATTTTGATAAATATTTATGGCAAGCAGTTAGTTAAATAGTGGCCCATCATTCCATGCCTTCAGTTTGCTTCTTCAGGATAAAGCCGAACCACAACATCGCCATACAAACTAACACTTTTAAACATGTTGACTAATAGCTATGTGTGCGAGTGTCTGGAAATACATTTGAATGGCTTGCCATATGGTGTTTGGGAATCTGGCAACACGATGAAGTTAACATTAATGGAACTCTGATAGCCCAGATTTTAGGAACATTTTACATTCGGCAAAAGGTGTGAAAAGAAACGTGTGCGTGTGTGCGTGTGTGTGTGTGTTGTGTGTGTGTGTGTTATCTAATGGTTCTCTTACATATTTAAATATTTAGTGCGCGTGTGTGTGTGTGGTCTAATGAATCCCCTACTTATGTTATATTGGTCGTTTGTGTATATGTGTGTATGCGTGCGTGTGTGCGTGCGTGCGTGTAGGTGTGCGAGTGTGTGTGAGTCTTAATGGATCCCCTACATATATAAAGGTTTTTCCGTTAGGGCATTTTTAATTGAATCTCACATCTATCGATGTTGCCTGGTTGGTTGTGATGTTTGTGCCGTCTGTGTTGTCTGGTTGGTTGTGTTGTTTGTGCCGTCTGTGTTGTCTGGTTGGTTGTGTTGTTTGTGCCGTATGTGTTGTCTGGTTGGTTGTGTTGTTTGTGCCGTCTGTGTTGTCTGGTTGGTTGTGTTGTTTGTGGCGTCTGTGTTGTCTGGTTGGTTGTGTTGTTTGTGCCGTATGTGTTGTCTGGTTGGTTGTATTGTTTGTGGCGTCTGTGTTGTCTGGTTGGTTGTGTTGTTTGTGCCGTCTGTGTTGTCTGGTTGGTTGTGTTGTTTGTGCCGTCTGTATTGTCTGGTTGGTTGTGTTGTTTGTGCCGTCTGTATTGTCTGGCTGGTTGTGTTGTTTGTGCCGTCTGTGTTGTCTGGTTGGTTGTGTTGTTTGTGGCGCTACCCAGTGCACGATGTTCCATCCTGCATTCTCACTCTCCACCCCCACTTCACTCCTCCTCGCCCCCCCCCCTCTCTCTCTCTCTCTCTCTCTCTCTCTCTGTGTGTCTCGCTCCCCCCTCCCATCCGTTCCTTTCAGCGAACTATTTTGTGCACCTGGACTTCGGGAACTATCGCCAACGCCCTGGTCGTCTGTTGGACTTAGAACCTAAAGCTTAAGAAAACCAAGGCGCTGCGTAAGAATGATTTTATTGATAATAAAGTGTAAAGCAACCATTCGAGTTGTTTCAGTTGTGTTGGAGGGGTGGGTGGGGTGGGGAGTCTCGAAAAGTAGACTTCGGCACTCACAGGGTTAAACAGTAGCAGAATTTAAGTTTAAATGCATATTATACGCATATAGTTATACACATAGTTAATGAAGGATTCAATGTTAAAAACATTCCATCAAACTTATAGGAATCCACTTTCGCCACGCCCTTTCCACAGATCATTTCAACATTCACAGTGAGTGTTGCTCCAATGGGAAAAATAAGCTTACAACAAAAACAAAAATATAAAATGACTCTTTCGAAAGTATAGTTATTTTAAGTGTATTAATTCCGTAGTTCCTATTAACAGCAACGTCGGGCCAACATTCGTGAGCTCAAAATAGCATCTACCAAAGCCGGTAAGAGACAGAACCCGTTAAAAAAAAGTGCTCGGTAAGGTTTTTCGTTTTAGGTTGATAAAATAGACCCTACTCTACCCCGGACACCATGAAACCTTCAGGCCGTGTGGTTCACTCAGAAATAAGGGCCAAGGTGACACGGCTATGGTATTGATGTACCGTTAAAACAGGGGAAATCACTCTGTCAGAACCGACATGGAAAAGTCAACCATTAGAGGTTAGTTTGAGCTACGAAAGCCCACTGTATCATTGTTTAATGTAGTAACAATGCGAATTTTAGGATAAACCCGTTTTGGCCAAAAGTAAAAAAAAGTGTTGGAATTGAGGCTTTTTAAAGGAGGAGTGTACAGGTTTTTAGCACTCCAAAATAGAACATTATAAATAAGAAGTGAAAGATAATGTGGGAAATGATTGACATGTAAATAAATAAACGCCAACGCATGATTAATAATCACCACGCGTCTACGGTCTAGTCTAATTACTTCACTTGTCAGCGGCGTAACATTTTTTGTTCTGAAGATTAAGGTTTAATGTTGTGTTTTACACCGTGTATCTGATGATCTTGTCAGACGATTACAATTTTTGCGAGAAGATTAAGGGTTAATTTTTTTATTCCAGATGTTTATCGCTCTGTGTGTATGTGTGTGTAGGTGTGTGTGTGTGTGTGTGTTCATGCGTTTGTGTGTGTTTATATGTTTGGATTGGTGTGTTTAAATGTGTGTTTGTCCGTGTGTTTCAATGTGTGTTAGTATTTGTGCGGGTATGTGTTGTTGTGCGTGTGTGGGGTATGTGTGTGTGTGCGTGTGTGAGTGTGGGTTGGCGTATGTGTGCGTGTGCGGGTGTGTGTGTGCTTGTGTGAGGGCGTGTGTGTGTGCGTGTGTTTTAAAAAATAGAGGCCGAAGAAGTAGGATAAAACAAATGGCCAGAAATTACAAATCGTTGCAAGCGAAAATTAAACTCAAAGCACGTTGACGCAGAAACTAACAAACTTTACATTTCCAAATAAAAGAAACGATGGTTTAAATCCCCCTTTCCCTAAAATAGCAATTTATAATTGTTATGAATCAATTGACCACCTAGCACCTGAACCTAGAACACGTTGGCGAGAACAAACTATTATTTATTGCAATATAATCAAATAGCGTTGGAGGATTTAACATTGGAATGAAATTAAAAGGTAACACACACACGCACACACACACACACACCCACACACACACACACACACACACACACACACACACACACACACACATGCAAATTTTCATTTTCGGCCCAAAAAGAGAGATTTATAGTATAAGCGATATCAGGTACTGATTGCCAATCACAGTTTTCATCTACTCTTTCGTCCTGTGTCATTAAAGAATAGAAATGGCTAGCAACAAGACGACAACGTGACAACCCTACCATAAATAACCACAAAATTGTTACCAGGGTACTTGTTCGACAGTGAAACTTCAACAAAGATAGTCCAGAAGGCTGTGAAGAAAGGGGCTAGTAGGAAAGACGGCTACACATTTTAATGAAAGGCGATAAAACGTAACAGCAGGGGTTGCCACTCTTGGCAATCTGGGATTTTGAAGCTTGAGTGCAAAATATTCTATTCCTTTACTCTACTTGCTGTGTTCTGCCGCAGATATAACTATTGGAATAGGATCGATCCAGTGACGCCTCATTTATTGTTTAGTATTCACCTATGTGATTTAGACATTGAAAATAAGAAAATGAGCATATTAATAAACAAATTCAAATCCTATCCTATCCTATCCTATCCCGTAACTCGGAGGTCGTAGGGGCACCACAGATGATCGTTTAACCAGCGTACTCCATCTTTCTCTGTCCTCAGCAACCCTGATTGTTTTGCTCAGTGTCAAACCAGTCCATTCTCGAATGTTGTCCTCCCACCTCCTTTTCGGTCTCTCTCTTCTTCTACCTCCTTGTACTTGAAAATTTAAATAATGAACTATATCAAATAATATCAAATAATTAACTCATTAACTAGAAGAACTGAGAAAAAAAGACTTTCTCTCCACACACAAACACACACCCACACACACCCACACACACACACACCTATGATTATACACATGGACTCTTCATACAATAGTCACTTAAAAAAAACTACATACATTTTCCAACAGATAAATATGTAATGAGTACCAATGGCGCAATTCACTAGCTGTTTTCCAGTTTAAATCTGTGAAAATCGCAAAACTAAAATAAAGTTCTTCTGCCAAACTGCACTGGAAGACACTTCGGTGTTTCACGTTCTTCACGTAACTCATAAATAAATCTTAATTCGTAGATGAACGTTACTTCCGATTGTAATTATAAATAACGAGAAAATATTTTTTTTTTTTTTGGGGGGGGGGGGCAGGGGGGAAGGGAAGCGTGAGGGGTGGGGAGGAGAGGGGATGGGGTGTCAAAAAATAGGAATAGCAGGTTCGTAGTAAAAAGTAAAACAATTAAACTTGTACAATGAAAGTCACATTCCTGACATTTTATCATCAATAATGATAGACGAGTACCGGAATGGTACTCAAAGTCCTTTATGTTCGAGTCATTCAAACAGAAATTAAACAGCTGCATGCGGACAGTACAAAGGTGATTTTGATTTTAAAGAATTTAATTTGAATTCAATGAAAAAGAATTTTAAGTTGCATTCAATTAAAAAGAAATTTATTTGAATTCAAATAATAGACTATCATTCCAATCAGAAAGATTTTTTTTCATAATTTAGGGTCTGTACATCAGCCATCCCAGCAAGGTCCTCCTGAAAATAATACTCAATAGGTTGAAACCCCAAGCTGAACAAATCATAACTGAAGAACAAGCAGGATTCAGGGCAGGGAGAAGTACCACTGACTGAACTGATTTTCAACCTCAGAATAATCTGCTAGAAATACTTACAGCACCAACAACATTTATATCATGTGTTTGTAGACTTCAAGAAAGCGTTTAACCGAGGCTGGGCAATCATGAGAGTGTACAACATCAGCCCTAACGTTAATGAAGTCATCAAAAGCCTGATGACAAGGCTACCAGTGCAGTCCTCCACAACAGCGCCATCGGAAACTGGTTCAGAACAACAATTGGCGTGCGTTAAGGATGTATACTCTCTTCAACACTCTTAAACATCTTCCTAGAGAGCATCATGTCAGATGCCCTTGCAGATCACGAAGATACAGTCAGCATAGGGGATAGAGCAATCTCCAAACTCCATTTTGCGGATGACATTGATGAATTGGCTGGTGAGGAACAAGAAATTGAACAGCTGGTACAGAGGCTTGAAATCCCCTCCAGAGTTTTTGGAATGGAAATAAGTGCAGATAACTAACAACACCAATGGCGTCAACACGGACATCAAAGTTCCAAGGTCAATCCCTCAACACCATAGCTTCAAATATTTAGGAGCCATTGTATCAGACAATGCGTCCCGACAAGAAGTCCTCTCCAGGATCGCACAAACAACCTCTGCCTGGCAAGGTTGAATGCCATTTGGAAAGACAGGACCATCAGTCTACATTCCAAAGTAAGTCTGCTGCGTTCCTTTGTCTTCTCCATCTTCCAGTATATTTGCAAAACATGGACCCTCACAGCATGACCTAAAACGAGGAATACAAAGCATGGAGATGAGGTGCTATAGAAGACTTCTGGGCATTTCCTATACCCAGCATATCACCAACGACGAAGTCCGACAGACCATCACACAAGCTATCGAACAACACGATGACATGCTCACAGTGGTGAAGGAACGGAAACTCCGATGGTATGGCCACGTCACCAAAGCATCAAGCCTTGCAAAGACCATCCTGCAAGGCACTTTGCAATTAAGCAGAAGAAGAGGGAAACAGAAAAAGAGGTGGGAGGACAACATTCGAGAATGGACTGGCTTGACACTGAGCGAAGCCATGAGGGTTGCTGAGGACAGAGAAAAATGGAGTACACTTGTTAAACGATCATCTATGGTGCCCCAACGACCTTCCAGTTTCGGGAAAAGGATAGGATAGGATCGGATAGAATAGGAGGGTCTGTACGCATAGTGACCTTAGACCAAAACTATCAACAAAGGGAAAAAAGTAACAATGTTTTAACATTAGCAATATAATCATTTAACAAGTGCATAAAGCTACCAATGAAAACTCCCACTTTAACTTTACACAATTCTTGAAAATCAAAAATTTTATCATTTATACCTGAATGTACTTACTATCAACATAAGCCTACATGTCAAGCCAGATTGATGCAATCCCCAATGAACAGACTTAAATGTAAAAAAAGAACAACTACGAAATAAATAATTAAAATAAAAACAGAACGGAACTGAACTGAACTTTAACTGAACTTAGAAAGGCGACAAAATATTAACAGTTACAACGTGATCCTGTTCAGATATCAATGTTAGATTGTACGTTTCTGCTCTTTTGCTTTGTGCAGATCAGCCAGTTATTGTTAGACCTCCAGTGCAGGGCAGGGCTGAATCAAAGCAATTGTGGTGTGGGAAAAAAAGGCTTTTTGTAAAAACAAAGGTCGCAAATAAAAATAGTCCATATACATTTGGAAATATTTTATTTTGTATGAAGCCGGATGTTTAGAATGAATGCGTGAGTACTGCGCTTTGAACTGATATTGTTCATTGGGAAAAAGCGCTATATAAATATCCTTATCCTTATCCTTATTATTATTATTATTATTATTATTATTATTATTATTATTATTATTATTATTATTATTTAAATACCGTCGCAGATACCATCTTCAAGCAAAATTCGATCGCACCGACCTCAACTTACTCGTGCTCTCGTTGCTCACAACATACGCGCATGTTCTGGGCAAGATGTCCATAGATAATTTAGTCCCCTATGAAAGATTATCGTGGACAGGTTTGCAACGTACTTTTTCAAAACGCTATCTGGTATTATTCCAGTGCTGATGAAATTTTGATTTTGTTGTTGAAAAAAGCATTTATGTTGTTTTTCTCACAGAAACCTGGCTCAGACCTGTGGTAGGCGAACCCATCATCCCTTCCCTCACCCCTCATGATTTTTTGTTATGCTCTTTCCCCCCGAGAATTTGCATCATTCACAGAAACTCCCTCCATTTCACTTGTTCACAGCTGCTGCACTTTGCCCATGACTCCTTTGAGTTCATTGAGACCACTCTCAATATCCATGGCCAAACCATCTTTATCTGCATTTACCGTTCTCCCAGTCTCTTAAAACCAACTCAGACCTTCTATGTTTGAATCTTTTCCTAGTCTTTGTCACGAAGTTAAATTGGCAAATATTTTCATTTGTGTATACATCTCGTGTTTATAGAGTTAGGACACAAGGGGCGGCTGTTGACATCGGCACGTGGCGTGTGAATTCGCTTTGCGTGGATACTATATTTTCTAGTTCATTAATATTTTGGTGATGAGACTCGGCTATATAAAGACGGTTTAGAGAACAGAAGGCTGTGATATGTCTCTAACAGTCTTAATTATTATTATTATTAACTTGGCTATGGCCCCTCGCAGTCTTGGGCTTGACTCCACTATAGTAAGGAGTTATAATTTTATCTGGAAACTCTTAATTTGTTTGTGGAATCAGTGTTGGTACCGATCTGCTTGTCCTTTAAGTTTAGTGTTTTTTATAAACCCAATTTGGTCCTGGAAGGATTTTTACCAAGTACTATGCCCTTAGTTTTAATATTTGCAGTCCAAACTTATGTCCCCCTATATGCTTAGGTGTCCGGGGACGTTACATCTCCGAAGAAGAAGAAGAAGAAGACAGAAGGTTGTTCTCGTATGCATCTGAGAGTGTCTGTGATTGGATGGGTGAAATAGGACTAGGATAGTGTATTAGTGGAATGAAAGATAGACTGACAAAAAAATATTGCTTATTTTGTGTCACCTGGAAATATGTGTTACCGTGTAGGCTACTTCTGTTTTTCACTGTGGTGATTCTGGATTCTGTTCATGACAGACACGATAATTTGAATATTTATATTTTATGATTTATTTGTTGGAAATATAATATTGAAACTATTTTGTAAATGCATAAAATATTTTCAGAATTTGCCAAATGTAATTGTCTGTCAGACCGGGAAGGGGATTGCTTTAGAGTGAGATAAAATCGTATGATAGCTCAGCTACTTATTATTTTATTACTGTAGGACTTACAGTTTTATTTAATATAGTTTTCTTTAATTCTGGTTTATTATTCTACTACCTTGAGTGAGAAAGCAGAGAACCATAAAATTAGCAAATCTTATATTGGTTGTTGGGTTCCAACTGTTGTGTATTTTGCGTCTTCAATGTTTCAAGTTTATCTCTCTGTCTCAACTTGTGTAATTGTATAAGAAAGGCTTTTTGATGAATGCGTGTATACGTGAAATTGGAACTTTAAAAACTGTTTATAAACAAATATCAAGTTTGTAGGATTTTTCTGAGAATAAAGCTAATTATTTTATAACACGCAGGGAGACGTTTATGACATTCTTGACCTTTATTCCTCTAAATCTGGCAAACTCATCATTCTCGGCGATCTCAAAATTCATTTTAATCAATCTGAACACTGGAAAACTAAACACATCTTTTACAACCTCCATATCCATAGCCTTGCACAATTTATTTCTGAACCTTCACTCTGAACGCATCATCGACTGTGCAATCGCTAGACAGTCCAACAACATTCTCTCTCATGTCATTGTGTCACAAGATATTGAGTCTGACCACTACGCTGATCTCTGCTCTCTCTTTCTCTCTCCTCCTCAAAAGAAAAAGCGCACCATCACCCGCCGCAACTTGAAAAGCATTGACAAGAAAACCTTCTCTTTTGAAGCTGTCCACTTACTTTCTTCTGCTCCTCCTGACTCTGAACCTGCTTCTTTTTTCCATACTACTTTCAGCCATCTCCTTAACAAACATGCTCCTTCTTTTTTCCGCCTCTTCTCTGACCGTCCATCTGCGTCGTGGTTCTCTCCCGATATCGGCAAGGGCAAATGGGAGTGGCGTAGAGCCGAGCGCATGTGGCGGTCTTCCAAACTTACAATTCACAAACAGACCTATCAGAAGCGCCAGTGTGACGTCCGAAAAATCATCTCTGCAGCTAAATACATTACTACAACACAAAGATTGAGAACTCTACTTCTTCCAAAGAACTATTTTCTACTATGAATGACCTCCTGGACAACACCAACACTTCTCTTCCAACAAAAATTGAACTTTCTGAACTACCTTCAACCTTTTAAAACTTCTTTACCTAGAAAATCGAAGCTAATCGCAAATCTCTTGATGACACGCCTTGTCAACCATGTCCTCCTGATCCGTCTTTCACCGGCACGCCACTCTTCTTCTTTCATACTGTCTCAGAAACTGAAGTGGCTGAAATTCTCAGCACTATGTCGTTTAAGACATGCGAGCTTGATCCCATCCATACCACACTTTTCAAAGATTGTATCACTGACCTCCTCCCAGCCATCACCAACATAGTCAACTCTTCCTTGCAATCTGGTTCTGTTCCATCCTGTTTCAAGTCTGCCATCGTTCGGCCACTGCTAAAGAAATAAAACCTTGATCCAGAAGACTTGAAGAACTACTGCCGTGTTTCTAATCTCTCTTTCCTGTCCAAACTCCGGGAGAAGGTTGTCCTCAAACAGCTCAACCATCATCTCTCATCCAACTTGTTCTGTCAATTCCAGTCTGTCTACCGTCCGGACTACTCTATTGAATCAGCTCTTCTTCACATCGTGAACGACTTCCTCTCTGCCTCTGACTGATGGTAAAATCTCTTTGTTGACCCTTCTTGATCTCTCAGCAGCTTTTGACACTTTCGATCAATCATTCCATTCTCCTTCAGTGCCTTGAGAACTGGTTCCATTCTTACCTTTTTGATCGTTTCCAATTTGTCTGCATCGACACTACCTTTCTGAGCCATCCAGGTTTGTGATCGGTGTTCCTCAGGGGTCAGTTCTAGGCCTTGTTTTATTCACTCTTTACACATCTCACCTGTCTCAGATCATCCAAAGCCACTTTCCACCATTTCTAAGCAGACGATACACAACTCAAAAACAGTGACATTCCTCAAAACCTTCCATCTATTCTGACTAAAACTTATGACTGCTTTGAAAACATTTCTAACTGGATGACTACGATTACTAATAGTAACATAGTGATCGACACGACTATTGTGGTTACTTATCAGGAAGAAGATGACTGCCAACAAGCTCCAGCTCAATGCTAATAAAACTGAAGTTATACTTTCGGGTACCAAACACAACCTGTCTTCTTCCCCTGTAGACATTGTCACTCTTGACCAAACCATTATTCCTATGTCATATTCTGCCAAAAATCTTGACATCATCCTTAACAAATCCCTCTCCATGTCAGAATTCATCCCTAAAACGTAAAACATGCAACTTTTAGATCCGTAGAATAGGCTTTGTCCGCAAGCATCTGACCACTGACGCTACAGCCAAACTCATTTCTTCTCTTGTCCTGTCACGCTTAGATTACTGTAATTCTCTTCTGGCTGGACTCCCCTCCTCTTCTGTTCATCTGCTCTAACGTGTTCAGAACTCAGCTGCTCGTCTGGTTCTCTCCGCTGGACCTAAAGCTATAACCATGTAATGTAATGTAATGTAATGTAATGTAATGTAATGTAATGTAATGTAATGTAATGTCTGGTTCTCAAAAAGAAAAAAAATCTGATCATATCACACCCTTCCAACATTCTCTCCACTGGCTTCCTGCACCTCAGAGGTTACCTATAAAATCTGTACTTTCTGTTACAAGTGCGTCCATGGATTAGCCCCTTCCTACCTCACCCAGAACATTCAATTCTACAAGCCATCTAGAAATCTTCGTTCTTCCTCTGAAACCCTCATGCTACCATTACCTCCTCTGCAAGCTGTCGATCCTTCTCAGTGCTTGGTCCTTCAACTTGGAACTCTCTCTCTCTCTCTCTCTCTCTCTCTCTCTCTCTCTCCCTCTCTCTCTCTCTCTGCATCTGTCCGAACATAGCCACTTTCAAGTCCAACTTGAAAACTCATATCTACCTTAAACATGCCTGATCTCGCCTCCCATCATCATCATTCCTTCTTTTCCGATTCAGACCACCGCCCGTCGCACCGCTCGCCCGTAGTCCTCTCCACTCCTCTCGCATCTCACTCCTTAGCTGCTCTCCTCCTCCCCCTCTCTCCCTCGTCTTTTATAGTGTACTTGTAAATATTCTTTTACATGTTTGTATTATGTCTTTGCATAATATATTAGTGTTTCGTTTGTGTCTCACTTCTTTTCGTATGTGTTTCGATGTTAACGTTAAGAATAAATTGGTGAGAACTGCGCTTTGAACTGATGTCATTAGGAAAAAAAACGCTACATAAATACCCTTATTATTATTATTATTATTATTATTATTATTATTATTATTATTATTATTATTATTATTATTATTATTATTATTATTATTATTATTATTATTATTATTATTATATTGTTGTGGATGTAATATTCATTTGCGGCACATTTTTATTTCCCTTGATATCATTTATTCTCTGTAGTACTACTTTTATAAAATTCTGGCATGTTGTGACAGTTTCGTGAGGAATTTTTTTTCCCAAGCGATGAAAACATTGGATGGGATCTAATATAACATCAAATTGAAATATTGTCTATGATTAGTCAGCGAATAATGCTTTCAAGAATATTCAACCGCTAGAACGCCATTATTTTCACTGCATCCTACTTTTAAAATCATGTTTCGTAAATAGGCTGTGGAGATACAATAATTTACTTGAAACATAATGACGCAAGCTTATATGCCTTTACATTACATTACATTGCATATTGTCACAATTGAACTTAACATTCCACGGTGTTCTGCTACAAAACAGGCTGTAACATTGGTTCTATACTGTGGCAGCCCGACAGAAGTGGAAATTGTGGTTTGTGGTGGAATTTGACGAGAGCGTAGTAGTTTTATATCACACAGTTACGACGATCATCAATTGTCAACTGAGTTCACTTGGAACTTAAGTCAACTGCAATGGGGGAAAAATATATAGGCTATCAAAAATACAATAGAACAGTTTTGTACTCGGAAATGGACAAACTGAACCCAAATCAAATTCTGATTAATTTCGTTTTTCCACTCATAATTGTTTTGGCCAGAAATGGACCGCAAAAATGAACCTGAGTTAGGATAAACACAATGGAAAAGCGACAACGACTTTATTTCGCACTGCGATGCAACCCATGAATGCACCTGTTTACCACCACCCCCTTCCCTCCACCATCCTTCTCATCCTCTCCACAAACACGCCCCTCCTTAATCATTAATTCGATTTTGTTTGTTTAGATTGTGTGCTGAACGATGAATGATGACCTGAAGTGCTCTACAATCAATAGAAAGAATGAATGAACATTGTGGTTTAACGTCAACACCCACCATTGGCGATATGGCAGACGGGGATAACCATCCCAGGGACCAAGGGGGATGGACCTAAATCAACACTGAACCACCAAAGCATACTGCTAAATTGGACAGTGAAAAATGGCCACTTTTTATAGAAAATTAGTGGTTGTAGTTGTGCGTGTAGTTTGATCTCTCTATTGTTATTTTGGGTAATGACCTATAGACAATCGTGTTGACATAATCAGAATAATTTTACAAGAATTTAAAATACGCACGCATCTCCTAAGATTATAGTGATTCGAGGCCCGGGTTCTCTTGCACGCACACACACACACACACACACACACACACACACACACACACCACACACACACACACACACACACACACACACACACACACACACACACACACACACTGGCAAACAAGACGTAAGCTCACATTCAGTGAATTTGGAAAAAAATATTAAACCAACAAATAACTAAATTTAAAACTAATCAATCTATACTGTGATTCAGTATGGTACAACAGCAACATTTTTAAAATTTCTTTTATCGTTCTCATAGCGCTTTTTTTTTAAAGGTAAAGGGATGGTGGCTGATACAGGATCTAACTCCTGCCACGCGAGGCGTCCACTAGCTGTCTTGGGTATCGTCTGACGCCCATACAACTGAGCACAATCCCAATCAAACTGAAAGTCTTTTTGTTTGGTTGAATATCTCAGGGAAAAAGAGTTGACTTGTTTATAACACTGTGCCAGCACAGTTGTGTTTTTACATTTACATTTGGAAACATAAAAATTACAATTAAAAGAAGAGATAGTAAATACTAATAAAATGTATACCATAATAACAATAATTCATTTAATTTATGTATTTAATATTTCTTATATAGCCGTTTTCCAGCTGAAGGGCTGCTCAAGGCGCTGGACGATACAAGATCTACTTCAAGGGGCCGAGGCGCTCGCCTCGATAACAACCATAAAAATAGTTACATGAAACACTGATAATCAAAACGCAAGCCTATAGTAGCAATCACAATCACTCAATCTATCCACATTTTTCAGTTGCATACACTAGATAAAAAGAATCAACACTGATACTATTAACAGGTACAGAAACAAATTGAATTTATCGATGTATATCAAACCTACATTATTTCGTGAGAGGTTATTTATTTGTAATCTTGTGCCTTTTTTTTCTTCTACAGTTTATTGTGAATTTGAAAAGGACCCGTAGCGCTGAACTGTGTGAAAGTTTGTCTTTTTAAAGTTTCAATATTTACTAAGACCGTATGGCTAATGTTTTTAGAAGTAATGATTTAATATTTCTATTTAATCGCTCTTATATAGCGCTTTTCCAGCTCAAGAGAAGCTCAAGGTGTTGGTCAATACAGGATCTTACTTAAGCCGCCCGAGGCGCCCACCTCACTGCTACATTTGGGGCGCATAGCCAGACGACTAAGCACAATCCAGGGCGACCCGGTATGGAGAGAATGGACCTAGTTGGTGCTGAGGGTATTGGTGTTGCCGACACTCACTCGTCTAGGACATGAGCGTCAGGATCTTTAAAGTCCATGTGATGGAGAGAGTGCGTGCACAGACTAGACCTCAGTGTATACTTTTATTCAAAAGATTAGGGGCGCAGTGTCTCAGGGTTAATTTTTTTTATAAGATTTATTTTATTATTATTATTATTATTATTATTATTATTATTATTATTTTATTATTATTTTACTCCAGTCCGTCAACGGGGTTTGAACCACTGCCTGTATAAGCTACACTGTTATCGCCTAACATTTGAGTACACACCACTGAGCCAACTGCGCTCCCCAATATAAAAAAATATTTAGTAAAATCAATGCGTTACGAATGCTTTTAGAGATAACGTCACAGTTTTAATATCTTGTAAGCTTAGTTTAAAAAGTATCTTGTCTGGTTACCTAATATACGGTTCTCTCTTTGTCGTGCCCAGAAAATTCCCTTTGCGCTGTGTATGCTGCTGGAATTCCTCGGGGGCATCTTTAATGCAAAGCGGAGGCTTTTGCTGGTCTCGAAGCCGGCCAAAGCCTGTTAAACGCAGGAACCCTGTTTCTCATCCCATTGTTGTTTGGGCATCGGCAGAAAGAGATTTTGAATATTGAATTTTGTTTCCAAGGAATGTTTTCCCTTTAGTCTGTGCGTCATTGTGGGCGGAAAGGAGATCCAGGATGAATAATGGGATCGCAGAGTATGTGAGAGAGAGAGAGAGAGAGAGAGAGAGAGAGAGAGAGAGAGAGAGAGAGAGAGAAAGAGAGGGAGAGAGAGAGAGAGAGAGAGAGAGAGAGAATGGTGTCGCGGAGGGGGTGGACAAGGAATTGGGGGTGGGGAAAAAAATAAAGATAATGTATTTTTTCTGTTTTCTTTCTGGCTAAGTTACTTTTCATTATTTAGAAACTAGTGTTGACTAAAGCGCACAGTGTAACTCGGGCTGACGAGGGACTTAGTAACTGAAAACTGAAACATGAACATGTCCAGAAAGTGAGTTTCGTCTCCCTTCCAATTCGCGTCCGTGATTCGACCTTACCATTGCTGATGTGAGCCTTTCGCTTTTCTTTTTTTTTGTTGCTCGTCACGGCTCATTTGTTCGCTGCATTTGGTGTTTAGACAAATGACATTCAGTCACTGGCTGCAAAATGTTCTCCTTGTTCCAGCTTAGGACAAGGTCCCAGTGGGAATTTCTCCGGTTATTATTAAAAATGTGTATTGTGTTTCCCATGATTTTGTGGCCATTTAATGAAGCGAATGAGAGAGTAAATCGGAAATTAATTGATCTCCGATAAATGAGAATCTGTACCAGGCTTTCAATATATTCCAAATAAAGAGAAAATGCTTGAAGCAACCTTCGGAGGTTTGAATTAATTGTTTTCTATATAAAGTCTTCGTTTGAACACTAAAACACTCAGTTTATGTAACTTTTGTCTTCAATCAGGCACCAATAACTATATTTTATTTTTATTTCGTCGGTCGCCTGGATATAACATTATAGTGCGTACCAACCTTCTGCATATCCACGTCTCTGTGGCGTTAGGTTTGACCCTGTGTGGTTTATTTGGTGCCGAATTTCTGAATGACTTGCGTCATGAATAGCTCTTTGAGCTGAAAGGAACACTGTTTCCGAACGGTCTTTTCTACTTTATGCAGCAAGAATTTTAATATTGCTCGTACGATGAGCCGTTCTTATTATAGGGAGACAAAACGTTTGTGCAGAATAACTGAGTACTTAAAAAGACAACAAAGTCATGTATATATATAAATTGCTTAGCCGGAAGTCCTTCTTCGCCTCTACTGTAAAGTTTGTCCGGTATGGACGCTGATCTGGGCAGGTGCTGGGCGCTGCGGATCGGCCTGCTGTGCGCTCAAAATCCGCGAAATCGTTATAGCCGACATTTCCTTACCGAACGTTTAACCGTTTCTGAGATAAATAAATAAACAAAATGTCCACAAACTGCAATAGCCTCATTCCGCGTGCGGTTTGGAATCAACCCGTGTCAAGAACGTGCCGTTCCGTAATACCGCAAATTTTTTTTCCATTCAAAACACTTTTGCACTCATGTCACCAATCTTACAAAATTTTGTTTTTAACTAATTAAATTTGATTAATTAAAAATCGAATCGAGGTTTCAGCATGTTTTCCCATATAGACCAAAAACTTGATGGTCTTTATATGAAGCCTTGGTAGCTCTATTAGTAAGACATTCGCCTACTGTGCAGGCGACCCAAGTTCAAATCTTCCGCGGGTCATATTTTTTTATGTTATTTTTTTAACACTACAATATGGATATTTTTCTTTTTAATTTTGGCTTTTTACTTTTAACTTATTTATTATTATTATTATTATTATTATTATTATTATTATTATTATTATTATTATTATTATTATTATTATTATTATTATTATTATTATTATTATTATTATTTTAATAATAATAATAATAATAATAATAATAATAATAATAATAATTATTATTATTATTATTATTATTATTATACTAATTATGATATCTTCTATCAAATTTTATTTTAAAACCTTGGTGTTTTTTATGATTTCTATTTGTATTATTCTATATTCATTATTATTATTATTATTATTATTATTATTATTATTATTATTATTATTATTATTATTATTATTATTATTATTATTATTATTACCAAGGATCGGGATGGGGTGGTACGTGTAGGTAAAAGGGGGCTACGGGTAGGTTTAAAGGGGCATGGGTAGGCATAACGGGGAAACGGGTATATACAAGGGGGTATGGTGATGGTCGATTCCTAGTGGGGCCGGGTAGCTCAGTTGGTAAGAGCGTCTTGCTAGTAACCGAAAGGTCGCTGGTTCGAATCCCGGATTGGTCAACGTGTGATCATATTATTTTCCCCTTTACCAACAACTGGCCCGCTGGTGTCAGTATAAATCGGTCCAGTAGTCACCTATATGCGAAAGTGTCGTGTGACTATAATCTACAAACAACAACGGTCGATTCCTTTCATCCATACCTGCGAAACGATCAACGGGGAAGTATCAAGGAGGGTACAGGTAGGTTACAAGGGGGGTACGGAAGGTATTAAGGGGGTATGGGGAGGTATCAAGTGGGTTCGGGGAGGTATCAAGTGGGTTCGGGGAGGTATCAAGGGGGTATGGTGAGGCATCATGGAGGGGGGGACGGGGAGATATCAGGGGGGGATTATGGTGAGGTATCAAGGGGGATATGGGGAGGTATCATCGTCCAAATGAAACTCGCAGACAACAGTTGTCTCTCTGTCTACATTTTAAACAGTAACCTGTGTACCCTGGCTTGCCAGGGTACAAAAACCACTAGTCTTGAATATATCTCTAAGGAATGATAAGAACACTATTTATGGTAAGAACAAAGTCTTCTTGAATATATAGAACACTATTTATGACATCTCCTCTCATCTATTGTTGGTGGTTTTGTGCCTTGAAATCCGAACTTAGCTCCTCATTGTACCGACTGTAACTGTAAGCTATAAGTCTCGGTCTAATTTGTTTTGGCAAACTTCGTCCTTATTTCGTTTCTGTATGAAACCTGCATTTGCATGGAATCCATTGTTTGTTTTTCTGCTAAACAAACAGGCTAGGCAGTCTGTCTGTGATTTGTATTGATTATGTCTGGGTTATCGATCAGTTGATGCACGCTTTCAATCTGACAATCACCTCTCAGCGCAACTCGTAATCAGCAACTGAACTTCGATTTTCAACTGAAACGAGAAATTGTAGTGATATGTTTTCCGTCTTGCCCGCAGTCAAAGTTTTGACACGTGGACAAAAGCTGTTTTGGTTGTAACACACACGCTTTAGAGTGAGTGATACCAAACACACATACACACACGCGCGCGCACACACACACACACCACACACATACACACAAACACACAAACCACACACATACACACAAACACACACAACAAACACACACAACAAACAAACACACAAATACACACACACGCACACACACACACATAAACACACAATCTCAGTATGTCATGTAATTTTTCTCAGTCTGCCTCTCTCTCTCTCCTTCTCTCTCTCACACACACATACACACACACATACACAGACGCGCAAGTAGAGTTTCAGTCAGTAGGCTGTCATGTAATCTCTGTGTCTGTCTTTCTGTCTCTCTCTCACAAACCAACAAACACACACACATACATACACGCATACATACATACATGTATACATACACACAAACACACGCACACAAACACAGGTGCGCGCGATTTCTAATCTTCGCAGACACTCGGACACTTAGAACATATTGAACAATGTTAGTCCTCGCTGCTTGCTTAAGAGTTGTGAATATTGTAGCATGTCTCATTGTCCAACATCGACTACGTCATTTGGCTTTCGAATTGCAGTGGGACGGTGAACTGATAACTGTTTAAGGTGCTCATTATTGACCGTTTCCCCGTGACTCATAATCATATTGTATTTTAGATTGGCTGTTCTGCTACTTTCAGGTTTTTGTTGGGTAACAGACCTATTCTTTGTTAAATAAAAGTTATGTTTATAGCAGCTACATCAATAAAATATAAACGATGTGTACATGTAATTGTTGTTTGGAAGTTTTAACTTTTTGTTTTTGGACTTAAATCTACTATAGATGTTAAAGAAAGAGTTGTAAATGTAGTATAGTCTACGATAATAAATACATAAATAAATAAAGTTGTTAGTTTGTTAATGTTTGATATTTTTTATATTGGAATGAGCAGCTTCTAAATCTACAATCAACCAGAAGCTCAGGACGAGTAGTTTCATATGCTTGTATAATGCAGAGAAGGCCAGTTCGAGCGAGTTGGAAAGGTGAAACATCGATCAAGGGATTTGAGGAAATGCAAAAGCTTAGCACCCTGGAAGTTTCGATGTTGTTAAAGTGAACTAGAGGTCACAAGAGGTCGTTGTAACATTCATTTAAACACGAAGGGCTACTGGCTACGAAATACAAACGTTTTTCTTTCCTTTGTCAATGCTATTTTTATTTTTGTAACTGTAAATTAGGCCTACTTTTGATGAACAAACAACACAATTTGAGATTACAGTTGTGCATGGCACTTTCATTCGTTTTACATAATCGCATGAAAATTGAGGTGCTGTTTGGTTGGAAAACTAAGGAAACAAAATAATGTAATTGTGTTGTAGCCGCGTGCTGTAGAAAGGTTAGTGATTTTTGCTCCGATAGGACCGGAGGGAAGACCGAGAAAGACTGAATTGAGAGAATGAAAACTAAAAATCGAAACGTTGGAATCGTTTTTGATAGAAAGTTGAGCAAATATTTTGACGTGGAGAGGTTTTTACGAAAACCCTGTCGGGCCATCAACCATGGTCGAAATAAAATCAATTTAGTGGAAAAAGTCAACACGAGAATTTCGGTGCGGCATCCCACTCATAACTCTTCCTCTACGGAACTGCAGCAGCTGATATTTCAGGGCTTACACTGCCGTAACATATCTGTAAGCCTATTTCTCATGGATACAAAACTATGGATCTCTCGGAGATTACACTGTTGCTTTTCATTGTTGCAATATAAATCTACTTTCTCTATCAGTATCAGCCAGCAGTCCGGAACTAATTTTTTTTAAAATAAACTTTTATTCAAAAGCTTGAAAACAGGCTTTTCTGACTTCAACCGATAGGAAATTCGCGATCTCTAATTCCGCGCACCCCCGTTGGGGTGCCGGGGGTTTCAGTATAAATAGTATCCCCACTTTCTGGAAATTTAGTGCTTTAAATTCCCACTGTCGCTGTCTTTCTCATTTGCTCTTTCTCATTCCTGCTCTTTTCTATCAATCTGCTATACTATCGTCTTCTTCGCTAGACCAGTCTCCTACCTTTTTTCTTGAAAATTCTTCCGGGACAAGACTCCTTGTTTGTGTATGAGGTCTGTTGGATTAGCTTGGGAATATTGGACGCTTTCTGCCAGGTGGTCAATAGGGCTTCCTATGATGTTATTATTTAGCAGTGTAGGCATTTTATATTGTATGTGTTTTATTGATAATTTATAATGATGTTTGTATTCTATTTTGTTTTTGTAAACGGGGGTTCGATAAGTTGGGGTGAAGCCTCAGCCGTCCCCTGCGTGGGATGTCTTTATTGTAAAGTGACTGGCTGGTGGAGGGCATTCAGTTTTCCCACTAGGGCTGTTTCAGCAGATCTTTTATGCGGATTGGGGGTTGTCCGGTCCTGATTTGGCTCGGAAGAGTCCGCTGGACCTAAAGCAACAATTATGTAATGTAATTCCGCGCGTATGGCCTGTCTTAATTGGAAGGTTCGTAGAGGTTCACAAAACTTGTTTGGAGGTTCTCAGATCGCGAACCTAGGTCGCAGAACCTTTTGGATAAAAAAAATGTCCAGGAACCTTGGTTCCAGAACTGAGAACCTCGAAAAATGTTTTTGAATCTCTACGAACCTTCTAATTAAAAGAGGCCATTATGGGTTCCTTTTCCTTCGCTGCAGCAGAAATCTTTCTACTTCGTGTTTCAGTGCCTCTCGACCATAGGAAACTTTTGATTCTCTGTAGCTTTGAACGGTGCGCATCGAGCAGCAAGTTGGCGCATTTGGGCGGCTTTAAAATAGGTCTTTTGTTTTCAGGCCAGCGCCTGGAGTAGTTATTTGAGCTGGTACAGCGCTATATAACAATAATTCATTCAGTTCGCATAATTATTTCTGCTTAAAATAAACTTAAGTTTGATTCCCTCACCCATCTCGCCCAACCCCCGCTCACCTCTTCTCCCCATCCCCCCTCTCCCGATTTATTGCCACATCGATGCATTAGGCTAGCTATAGACTTCTATTGTTGTGTCTAGGCTAAGTACTACCAATCCGTGTGGAGTTTCCACATACATATCCTGTCCTATCCTATCTCGTAACTCGAAGGCCGTTGGGGCACCACAGATGATCGTTTAACCAGCGTACTCCACCTTTCTCTGTCCTCAGCAACCCTCATGGCTTCGCTCAGTGTCAAGCCAGTCCATTTTCGAAAGTTGTTCTCCAACCTCTTTTTCTGTCTCTCTCTCTTCTTCTGCCTCCTTGCATCGTGCATTGCAGAATGGTCTTTGCAAAACCTGATGCTATAGTGACTTGGCCATACCATCGGAGTTTTCATTTGGTCACCACTGTGAGCATGTCATCATGTTGTCATGTCCAATGGCTTGTGTGATGGTCTGTTTGGACTTCGTATTTGGTGATGCGCTGAGTATAGGAAATGCCCAGACGTCTTCTGTAGCACCTCATCTCAACATACATAGTATTGTGTTAATATTATTGCCGACAATGACTATAAGTGATAAAAAGCATAATTACGATAAAATTCTTCTGCAAACTTAGACAGTTTCAACAATACCCAAGACATTAGACTATATAAAATACAATGGCGTTTAAGATGATGACTGGTGGGACAAAAAGGACATGATGACGTTTGCTCAGTAAGCGTAATTGAGATAATTGAGTCTTGTATCTGATTTTATTGGATAATGTCGGTAATATTTTGTCCGCAGGCAATGAGTGTTTTATGGCTGATGATTATTGGTCTTAAGATGAAGGGGAATATAATATAATAGCTATTGATGGAATAGATTTGTGAAATCACAGAGAGAGAGAGAGAGAGAGAGAGAAAGAGAGAAAGAAAAAAGAGAGAGAGAGAGGGGGGGAGAGGGAGGGGGAGATCAAAAGTTGTAATTCACTCGCATCCGATACAATGCGGCAATTCTTCTGGATCGACAGATTTTCACACCTTCGAACTGCGACAGCCATTACTCTTTACTGGAATGACCCCAGCACACGAAAGGCGAGGCTCTGTCGCAGATGCAATGCAAATTTGCAGAGGACGCTTCAAAAGAGGCCTTTCCTCTGATCTTCACCATCCGAATCTGTTACCTCTCACTTTCAAAATCTGTTCACTCTTCGAACCAACAGATCTAGTATTATGCCTGCGCATAACGGCACTAAAGGGTAAGTACATGTAGTCTCGCCAAACAAGAAAGAGATTTAGAGAATGACAATTACTCTGTTATGTATTGTTATTGTTCTATGTGCATAACGACACTAATGGGTAAGTAGCCTCGGCCAAAAGAAAAAAAAAAGGACTTTAAAGGTCAACCACAGTGCTCGGTCAAAAAGTTTCTGCTGAAAGAACTTTACTAAATAATACCAGATGCAAAAAATTCGGTAAGCAAAGCTCTACCGTTTAATAGATATCGATCACTGAAAGTGGGATTTCCTACCTGTAATTAAGAGTAAGGGAAGTAATAATCTAAAACGCAGCTATCGCTGATCTCCCCTCGCAGTGACGTCAGCAGCTGAATACAATGGCCGATTGCGAAGAAGTTACAAGCGAGACAAGCAGTGTTTCTTCACTCGATCTGTCGTGTTACAGCAGTGCTCTCTTCTGTTAGAAACGAATTCGACCCCCGAGTACTAATTGTAATAATAAACAAATAATTATACGAGCTAGACCAGTGAATACATACCCTCTTGCGTTCCCTTTTCTGAAAAGCTGCGGGTGGGTGTCTCGTGCGGCTTGAGTTAGATCCTGTATCGGCCAGCGCCTTGAGCAGCTCTTGAGCTGGAAAAGCGCTATATAAGAACGATTAAATAAATAAATAAATAAATAAATAAATAAATAAATAAAAGCTCCTCTGACTTTCCTGACACGCGGCAAACTGATAGCAGACGATGGATGTGTAGTAGCCACTGTGACTGTAGTTCACAGTTGAAGTTGAAGCAGTACTAGTAGGCCTACTACTAGTACTAGTAACTTGAATCACTGTTGCTGTTGTTGAGGCGCTTGTTGCAATGGCACACGGCCTTTGGATCGTTGGAACAGAACCAGGCTTTAATGTCTGTATTGTTTTCATCCCAAAGCTCCGCATTAATTAAAGTGGCACTTGGGGGGAAGCAGTCTTCAGCGAAGTGTTTTGCGCAAATTGCTTACTTCGGACCGAAGTTTACACGCTTTTCCTGCACGAATCTCACCCACTTATTTCGCACTTCTTCGTTTTTTGGAAACGTATGCAATGTTAACCCATCCGCTTGTTTGTTTGTACAACCCGCAACGGCACAATATAGGCCACTGCTCTTCGTTTTCCTGCGTTTTGATAGAGAGGGGGCACTATCGGACTCCATTGTTGTCTACAGGCGTTGACGTCACGAGCCATGTGGTCACGTGAGCGGGCTTTTCGAAGGTGCAAAAGTTTATTCGAAGTAGATTTTATTAAATATTTTAAAAAGGCAGTATTTTTCGGAAAAAAGTTGTTTGGCATGTGACTTCTTTTATTATGTAGATATTTTGTGCTCAGTTTTATGTTTCAATGATGTTGACCTTTAACAAAAGCTGTACTATGTATTGTCATTGTGGACAGTCAGCAGATATACTATGCCTGTTCATGCGCATCCTGACAGCAAAAATACTGCGATGATGCACCTATCCTATCCTATCCTATCCCGTAACTCGGAGGTCGTAGGGGCACCACAGATGATCGTTTAACCAGCGGACTCCATCTTTATCTTTCTCTGTCCTCAGCAACCCTCATGGCTTCGCTCAGTGTCAAACCAGTCCATTCTTGAATGTTGTCCTCCCACCTCCTTTTAGGTCTCCCTCTTCCTCTACCTCTTTGCATTGTGCCTTGCAGGATGGTCTTTGCAAGACCTGATGATCTGGTGACGTGGCCATACCATCAGAGTTTCCGTTTCTTCACCACTGTGAGCAGATCATCGTGTTTTCCAATGCTTGTGTGATGGTCTGTCGGACTTCGTCGTTTGTGATGTGCTGGGTATAGGAAATGCCCAGAAGTCTTCTGTAGCACCTCATCTCCATGCTTTGTATTCTTCGTTGTAGATCTGCTGCATGTTTCACAAGCGTATAGGAAGGTGGAGATGACAAGGGAGCGCAACAGTCTTACCTTAATTATATGATGATGCACAAGCTGAGACAATAAGAAGTCTTCAGAACCAATACAACCTGGAACGGTGGTGACGCCTTTTGAACTGGGATAACTGTTATGTCCCACCGCCGTGGCTCAGTGGTAACAATCGTAACAATTTGACTAGCTGAAAATTTACACAATTCTTGAACAACAAACTTGTTTTTCTTACATGTGAATGTACTATCAAAAATATATGTCAAGCTGGATTTATGCAGTTCCAGGAAACACGAATCAGCAACATTGACACCAACACAACTAAATCGGCAACCAATCGCCACCTCCCGCAATATTAACAATAACCAGTCAAACCTACGATTTGCCCCAACCAATCCGCTGAGTCCCCAGATCTGACAATCACTTCCGCAGAACCAGCACATACAATTAGAAGTTCTTGAAAAAGCGTTTGCCAATTCATTCATCCATCAAAGATTCTATCCTATCCTATCCTGTCCCGTAACCGGGAGGTCGTAGGGGCACCTCAGATTATCGTTTAACCAGCATACTCCATCTTTTTCTGTCCTCAGCAGCCCTGATGGCTTCGCTCAGTGTCAAACCAGTCCATTCTCGAATGTTGTCCTCCCACCTCTTTTTCGGTCTCCCTCTTCTTCTACCTCTTTGCACTGTGCCTTGCAGAATAGTCTTTGCAAGGCCTGATGATCTGGTGACGTGGCCATCAAAGATATAGACGTTTAAGTTCAATTATCAATAATTTTGTCGTGACTCTTTCCGCATGTAGACTTGATTGTTGATCTCTCGTTTTTAAAATGTTAAAATGTATAAATGGACAGTATTTATTTGTTTAGGGTAGATTCTGCTTTAGTGCTGGGTAAATTCAGCACCGCTTGTGTTATTACCTCTGTTGAAATAATCCCTTTTTTATTGTTGTTGTTACAAACTTTCAGACCGACTTCTGTTCTTTCCTGCCTTCTTTTACCTCCAATTCTTCACTCAAGGGAGGCAAATCCTGCATTTTCACAGGTCACAGAGAGTAATATCTGCTGTGACCAGGTTCCTCCATTACGGAAGTTTATTCGCTGTCCCTAATCGCGCTCTTTCTCGCGAGATTAGGAAAAGCGTGCTTCATTGTTGCCCAAGTGGTCTCTGAATTCACGGTAAAGTTATGGTCAAGCAAACTATTGTTTGGACAGTGGCTTTTATATCACATTGTGAATGTTGCTTGACTGTTTGGAGCTGACACGTGCGGAATGCACTTTTTATGCTCAGAATTATGCATTGATGAGTTTATACTTGAAAAGAATGAAATCACAAACGGATTGTACTGTGCATGCTGAGAATGACGAGTGGTAGAATAACATCAGTACAAGTGCATCAATACATGATCCGGCGCAACAGCTAATTATAGTACAGTGTTGATGTTTTCCAATTTTGTGTGTAGCACTTTTGTTTATTAGTAATATTTGTACTGTATTTTGACCTGGATTTCGGGTGTCATTTGAAATTGTTATTTTGAAATTAAAACCAGATTTCTTGTTTTTGATTTACCAGCGTTTCCAGATTTAGTGTGCATATGTTTTTGAGAGTTGAGTGGGAGTGTGTGTGGATATATATGCGCGCGTGTGTATGTGAGTCCGCGCGTATGGGTGTGCCTGTATGTGTATGTGTGAGAGAAAGAGGCAAAGAGCGAGAAAGAGGGAGTGAGAGAGAAAGAGAAAAAGATGTGAGGTTTTTAGTGTGTGTGTGTGTGTGTGTGTGTGTGTGTGTGTGTGTGTGTGTGTGTGTGTGTGGTTGGTGGGGGGAGGCAGACAAAAACCGGATTTCCACCTAATTTTCATTATTTTAAACCTGAGAAAATTGGAAAGGAGTAAAATGCCCGCGCACACTGAAAATAACGATAATTAAATAAACAGAGAGAGGACAAAAGTACAATAACAAAGAAAAATGCTTTACTAAAAAAACTGAAGAATTGTCCAGAAGGAGAGAGATGTAGGCGAACAGAGATTGAAGGAAAGCAAGAGAGGAAGGAGGAAGAGAGCGATTCTAAAACCCAGAGGGAGAGAGAGAGAGAGAGAGAGAGAGAGAGAGAGAGAGAGAGAGAGAGAGAGAGAGAGAGAGAGAGAGAGAGAGAGAGAGAGAGATCCAAGAAAAAAAAACATCCATGTAAAATATACATCTGCAGCAACTTAAAAAGCAGTTGACTGGAATGGGCGATCAAGCAGTGGAAAATAATTTAATTTCATTTTCTCAGCTGCCGTTTTTTCGCTCATCAGCGTGATCGAATCATATCTCTTCTATTAGGCTGCACGGGCAGAAGTCTGTTAGAAAAAATCTGAACACGCTGTTTCTGCATTTTTACATGCCTAAAGTGAAAATAATTGCCTGGTGCAATCTGCTGCCCCCAAAAGACATGCCTGGACCCCCACCTCGCAAGCCCATTTACAACACCCACTGTCCTCGATCTGTCCCCATACCAACAACAACCCCATCTCATTCATCCCTCTACCCCCGTCCCTCTTTGCATTCATCTCCCAGGCTAAGCACGCACCCATCTATCTCTCTGTGACAAAATTTTCTTCCGCTCGCGCCCACCCCCTCTAAACTACACTACAATGTTAGTAAGGGCGTGTACGAATCGCAGGGGTAGTAAGTGCGTGTGTCAGAGTGAGAAAGAGGGGGAAGAGAGAGAGAGAGAGAGAGAGAGAGAGAGAGAGAGAGAGACGGCGTGGGGGGAGAAAGAGAAGGAGAGGGACAGAGAGAGAACGAGACAGAAAGTGAGGGAGTGTGGGTTGGTGAGTGGGTGGATGTTTGTGTTCTGGAGGCGAGGAATATGGAAGGAGGAAGAAGGAAGAGGGGTGAAGGGGGGGGGGGTAATTACTCCATGCCATAATTCGTGTGTATTTGTTTAGCCTGAGCCAGTGAGATGAGAGAGAGAGAGAGACAGAGAGACAGTGAGATGAGAAAGAGAGAGAGAGAGAGAGAGAGAGAGAGTGATGAGAAAGAGAGAGAGAGAGAGAGAGAGAGAGAGAGAGAGAGAGAGAGAGAGAGCATGAGTGAATGAACACATCGGGTGAGTATTTGCGTGTTTAATGTCTATGCCGGTGTTTGTGTAGTTGTGCGAGTGTTTCTCTTTAGTGGGCGCACATTAAAAGACAGACACAACGTCGGATGTTGCAGTCAATCTTGTTGATTGTTCCTTTTGTTGCCCGGCATTAAACATTTACCACCACATCTCGTTGTAGTAATGGAAATTAGCCCCAGCACCGTCACGTGATGTGCTACTATGGATGATGTAATGCACGACGATGCCATCTATAACTAAAAAAAACCATCTGTAACCTGCCTCATCCCATAAAAAATAAAGTTATGAAAATTAGCCAACGCAGTCACGTGATCTCCTCCTATGGATGACGGATTGTACGACCTAATCTTACAGTCTTTGTTTACTTAAGTATGTTACCACCATTTAGAGCAGTGTACATGAATTTGTTTGTTGTAATGACAATTATCTGCATCAACAGCAGTGTAACCGATGTGATGTTGGGACCACTTAGATTAAGCTATATGAACAGTTCTAGCTACATAAAGTGCTCACGTCTCAATTCAAAACAAAAACATTGCATCAAAGAAATTTAAAAAATATATCTCCCAAAAGTTGCGTCCATAGCATTTCTTTACAAGGCTTCTACTATGGAATGTACGGCAATTTCAAAGTCAGTGTTTAGATATTGTCGGGATTTTACCATTTTTGGAGGGTTATCTATAAAAGCACCCCAACATCATCCCACGGTCTCCGTTCATCCCACACGCACGTTGAACGAATACAATAGAAGCCATGTTTAGATTGGTCGTTAAGGATCGTGTCACGTGTCCTGGTATTGTACAGTCTATAAATCAACACGCGTTATCTTTAATACTGTTTAGGTATTAATCTTCTTAGGTAGGAGGGGAAACCTGCGAGCCTCCTGTAACAATACAAGCCCCGCCTTAGTAGCAAATAAATAATTTATGACGGAACTGGTGTGCAATAACAAAATAGTCCAACCGTAATTACCAAACGAGGCTGCGGCTGGATTGTGTATGGCCAGCCATGGGGCGTCAGAACTTACAAGATCCAGACCTAGGGGCAGATGGAGCAAAATTGCATTATCGTTTATTGGCTGCTCCCGATGGGGAAGCATTATGTCATTGCCGTTCAAGCCACTCCAAAGACAGGCATGAAAAAGGGTGTGTCGAGGGTCACAGCAGACTCAGGCAGTTGCCAAAAGGAAGGGTAACTTTTAGCGATATGAAGTGTTTTTTGCTGAGTAATAAGTTTTGGATAAAAATTCTCTAGAATCTATATGAAATTCGCAACTTTGTTTTGACAAACCAGGACAAAAAGAGTTCATACTATTAGTTTCAAAAAGACGAAAATAAATTGTTCTTTGAATAAAATTATGTTTAAACCATACAAAAATGTCAGTACTAACGTATAATGAAGTTTTTCCGTATAATATTTAGATCTGTCATAAATTCGTAGTATCTCACACTGTGTTAGGATCCGCACAGGCTTATGCCTATCTATCCCAGGCTTATGCCTATCTATTCCTGATAAAGTGTTTCTGGCCGAGTCTTTGCGGGCACCAGTGCTGTGTGTTCATACTATCTGGGAAGATGTTCAGTGAAGACAAAGCGTTTAACTTAATTTTAAACGCAATTTAAGAGAATGATCGCAGATTTTTACGAAGAAAAAGGTGAATACCATGAGCGCATAACTATTTAGTAGTAGTAGTAGTAGTAGTAGTAGTAGTAGTAGTAGTAGTAGTAGTAGTAGTAGTAGTAGTAGTAGTAGTAGTAGTAGTAGTAGTAGTAGTAGTAGTAGTAGTAGTAGTAGTAGTAGTAGTAGTAGTAGTAGTAGTAGTAGTAGTAGTAGTAGTAGTAGTAGTAGTAGTAGTAGTAGTAGTAGTAGTAGTAGTAGTAGTAGTAGTAGTAGTAGTAGTAGTAGTAGTAGTAGTAGTAGTAGTAGTAGTAGTAGTAGTAGTAGTAGTAGTAGTAGTAGTAGTAGTAGTAGTAGTAGTAGTAGTAGTAGTAGTAGTAGTAGTAGTAGTAGTAGTAGTAGTAGTAGTAGTAGTAGTAGTAGTAGTAGTAGTAGTAGTAGTAGTAGTAGTAGTAGTAGTAGTAGTAGTAGTAGTAGTAGTAGTAGTAGTAGTAGTAGTAGTAGTAGTAGTAGTAGTAGTAGTAGTAGTAGTAGTAGTAGTAGTAGTAGTAGTAGTAGTAGTAGTAGTAGTAGTAGTAGTAGTAGTAGTAGTAGTAGTAGTAGTAGTAGTAGTAGTAGTAGTAGTAGTAGTAGTAGTAGTAGTAGTAGTAGTAGTAGTAGTAGTAGTAGTAGTAGTAGTAGTAGTAGTAGTAGTAGTAGTAGTTGTTGTTGTTGTTGTTGTTGTTGTTGTTGCTGCTGCTGCTTTGTTGCTTTTGTTGTTTTCTTTTAAACCTATAACAGAACAGAACTGATACTAGTTCTAAAGACTATGTATGATGAAGATATAGATGAAAAGGAAAATGGTGTACAGCTCGCGGCGGTTTCCTGATTGGTTAATTGAGGAAAAAATGCGTAGACCTATGTATACAGCATTAATCCATTCTTCTTCTTCTTGTTATTATTATTATTATTATTATTATTATTATTATTATTATTATTATTATTATTATTATTATTATTATTATTATTATTATTATTATTACACTAAAACAACAACAGCAACAATTTCCTAACAACAACAACAACACTGTAACTGTTTTGTTGACATTGCTACGCGAATGAAATCTTGCAGGTCCATTTAATGCAGGTACATAATTATGCTGCACGAAGAAGCAATACAATAGTAATAAAGCTGGATGGTCTATTACTTTTGCGCAAGTGCAAACTCAACGAGTTGGAAATGCACTTGCTGTGCTGCGAGTTTGCTTGTTTGTTCTTAGTACAGGAAACAACAGTAACATGGCCTGTATGGCACATGCAAAACAGCGGTGTGCATAGCATCATATCACGCACACAAAGGAGAGTTTTCTTATGTGTGCAGCATTTGCCCCATGCACATTAATCATACTATCCAGTCTTCCCTCACTTTCAGGACCTACTACTACTACTACTACTACTACTACTACTACTACTACTACTACTACTATTTATTTTATTTATTTAATCGTTTTTATATAGCGCTTTTCCAGCTCAAGAGCTGCTCAAGGCGCTGGCCGATACAGGATCTAACTCAAGCCGCCCGAGACGCCCACCCGCAGCCTTTGGGCGCATGGTCTGACGCCCGGACAACTGAGCACAATCCTGGGCAGCCAGGGATGGGGAAGAAGGTCCTAGGTGCATGCTGGGTGTGTTCTTGTCACCGGCACTCATCCGTCTAGGACATGAGCGTCAGGATCTTTAAAGTCCGTTATGATGGAATGTATGCGGCACAGACTAGACCTCGGTTTATACTCTCATCCGAAGGAGTAGGACTACTACTACTTTAAGCCATTTAAGAACAATGCCTATTAAAGAACCGATTCCTCTCCCTGCGCTTTTCTAGTCTATGACAAACATGTCAGAGAGAGAGAGAGAGAGAGAGAGAGAGAGAGAGAGAGAGAGAGAGAGAGAGAGACAGAGAGAGACAGAGAGAAGGAGGATACAGGGTGGGATAAATTGAATTTGTTTGCTTCAGTACCTCAACAGACTTTTAAGAGAATAATAATAGCCCACGTTTGCCAATAAAAGTCTACATCTTCCAGATCCAGTGTTGCATCTCCAGATCTCCACATCTACGTATCATACGCTAGTATGGCGCCACGGTTTTATCACCCGGTTTTAGACACTCTTGGGATTTACTGACAGGTAACGTATGGCAGACCTAAGTGCCATAATTTGACAAGACCGATAACCCCGACAAGCGATGAGTGATGCCAGTAACCAGTGATCACTTTCGACGCCACGTGAAGGTTTTTATCAATAGTCGCAGGGCAGCGGGCATAGCGCTAGTGCATTGTCTTGTCTTTTATCTACGCGGTATGTGCACGGTAGTAGATTTGTGTACACCAAACAACGGTACACCATGCATGTACACGCAAGATGTGTACTTTGTTGTGTGATGTGGTATAAACATTAGCAGGGTTTACATAGGTCAATATTTCTTTTGCAGTGATGTAGTCATAATTACTTGGGAAAAGAGAAATGTGTGATTTTTCGTATTGCCTCAATGTTCAATGTATTTTGAAATGTTATTTACACGTTTTGAGAAGTTGTAATAACGATTTTTGTTGTTGTTGCTGTGATCGGAATTCTTAGTCGCGCGAAGTGTTCTTTCAATCCATTGAAAGTAAGCATAATAATGTATTTAAAGACAACACAAGTACACGTATTCGTAATCTACAGTACATGCGTATTCGTAAGCCACATGCCAACACGACCAAACCGTTCTTCTTTCTCTAGGACGTCCCGTCGCTTATCTGTATTTGTCACCGACATCTTGAGCAGTACTGACCTGGTAAGTGCTCTATGTAAGAGTACTTTATGAAACATGTATGTGTGTGTGGGTGTTTGCCTGTGTCAGAGAGAGAGAGAGGTAAGTGTGTGTATTTGTGTGAGAGAGAGAAGGCGTGTGTTTTTATGTGTGTAATAAGTATGAGAGTGTGTGTGTGTGTTTATACGTGTGTGTGTGTGTGTGTGTGTGTGTGCGCGCATGTTTGTGTCTATGAGAGGGAAGGAAAGAGTGTTTGTGCGAGAGATAGAGAGTGTGTGTGAGAGGGGGTGTCTGTGCACGTGAATAAACGCACAAATGGGTAGCAGACCTTGTCTTTCTTAGTAACAAATGGGTTTATTTGCTTGGAACCATCTTTTTTCCAGGACCCCACTTTTTTCTAAGTGCGCGGGAGTGCTCTTTTAGTGCACGGGAGTGCAGTTATAGTGCATGAGAGTGTTTTAAGTACACAGGAGTGCTCTATACGGAACGGAGAAAATATAGTCAATTTTCGGAGAAATTTTGAAGAAAATTCGACCTATTTCGTCGCCTATAGGAGACGAACTATGTCAACTTTTTAGACAAGGGTTCGGGTAAGGGTTAGTTGTAGATCTATCCCTAGCCCTTGCCCTAACCCTTTTCTCTACAAAAATCACTTTCCGATTCCTACATTCTTAAATAAACCCAGTTGTGATGTATTGCAAATATGGGTGTGCGTGTTTTTGTGTAAGAGGGAGGGAGAGAGTCTGTGTTTGTTTGTGTGAGAGAGAGAGCGAGTGTGTGTGTGGAAAGGATGGGGGGGGGGAAGTGCGCGCGTTTAGCATCGTTCGTTGTAAGTATTCGTTCGTTCCATGTACGCGAATGTACTTAATGACTACAATAATCATGAACGTTTGCTATCGTTAAGTGTAAGTACGTACCTGTATATATGCTAGCGTTGATAAATGTGTGTTCCTTCCGAGTTTAGTCATCTTTTATTCGTTCTCTCTTTCTCATTTTTTTCGGAAATGCCATAATTATTTGTAAATTAAATGTCAGATGAAACTCATAATTTGCAATGCTGATACAGTAGCATTTTATGAGCTCACACCATATTTCCACTCTCATTGTTACAGGTGCACAACAATGAAGGAAAAAGTTATCTTCATTAGAGTAGTCTATCATTATCATCATCATCATCATCATCATCATCATCATCATCATCATCATCATCATCATCATCATCATCATCATCATCATCGTCGTCGTCGTCATCGTCAGATATCTGCATAGAGTGAGACTGTCTTGGAAATTTTGAGTGTTGCACAGTACAGTTGTGATTAATGACAAGGATACACAGTTTTGTTAAATACAACACAGCGCTTACTTTTTAAATGAGTTGCTCAAGGCGCTGGTTGTTAAGCAGGATCTTGGCCCAGGACCAGACAACGATACTTATTTTTTAAAAATTTAATCGCTCTTATTTAGCGCTTTTCCAGCTCGAGAGCTGCTCAAGGCGCTGGCCGATACAGGGTTTAACGCAAGTCGCCCGAGCCGCCCACTTAGAGACTTTGGGCTGACAGTCTGACGCCCAGACAAATGGGCACAATCCTGGGAGAACGGATATGGAGCAGAAGGGACCTAGTGCTGGCTGAGTGTATTTGTGTAGCCGGCACTCACTAGTCTAGGACATGAGCGTTAGGATCTTTAAAGTCCATGCTATGCAATGGGTGCGCGCACAGACTAGATTTTGGTTTATACTATGAAATGATTCTGACGATTGAGTTTTGTGACTGCGAAAAGTGTACACATTTAACTATGGTCATTAGGAACAGAGAGAGAGAGAGAGAAAGAGAGGGAGAGAGAGTAGGAGGAAGGGGAGGTGGGTGGCGGCCAGAGAGGGGGGGTGTGTGATAAAGGGGAGACAGGACAGTAAGACTGAACACTTTTCAATTTATGACTAAAGTTTGTGAGTCGCCCAGTCATAAAGTCCAGACACAGTTATTTTCGATTGAAAAATGGAAGTCGTGCGTGAGGGGACAAATAAAAGGAATGACAGACGATGGGAAAATGGGGCAGAGAGAGAGAGAGAGAGAGAGGGCTGGGAGAGAGAGAGAGACAGAGAGACAGAGACAGAGGGCTGGGGG
>CM072513.1:49724747-49744747 GCA_036898135.1 Oncomelania hupensis
CTTTCTTCTTGTTCTTGTTCTTGTTCTCGTTCTTCTTCTTCTTGTTCTTTTTTCCCGCTTCCTCTCTTTCTTGTTCTTCTTGTTCTTCTTGTTCTTATTCTTATTGTTGTTGTTGTTGTTGTTGTTGTTGTTCTTCTTGTTCTTGTTCTTGTTCTTGTTCTTCTTCTTCTTCTTCTTCTTCTTCTTCTTCTTCTTCTTCTTCTTCTTCTTCTTCTTCTTCTTCTTCTTCTTCTTCTTCTTCTTCTTCTTCTTTTTCTGCTCCTCCTCCCTCACTTAATCCCCATCTTCCTCTAATTCTCTGTCTCTATCGCTCTTTATCTATCCCCATCTTGGAAGAAGCTCATTGATGATAAAACGTTTAACTTAATTTTCAAACGCATGACAATTTAAAAGAAAGGTAGCAGATTTTTACGAAGAAAAAGATGAATACCATTAGCGCGTAACTATTTTGTTATTGTTTTGTTGCTTTTGTTGTTGTTTTATTCTAAACTCAGAACAGGACTGATACTAGATCTAAAGACTATGATGAAGATTTGGATAAAAAAAAATGTTGTACAGCTCCCCGCGGTTTGATCCTGATTGGTTAATTGAGGAAAAACTGCGTATGTATGCAGCATCCATCCTTCCCCCCCCAAAAAGCACCCCTTCTCGCTTTAGAAAAAAAAAACGAGTAGAAAAGGGTGAAGAAAGAAAAAAGACAAAGGAGGAAAGGGTAAAACAACAGCAGCAGCAACTACAGAAGAAGAAAATGAAACAACAGCAGCAGCAACTACAGAACAATAAAATGAAACAACAACAAGAAGAAGAATTGAAGGTGAAGAAAGATATAAAGAAAGATGTCTTTCTCGCTATAAATTAAAAGAACAACACTTACGATATATTTTGTTTGCCATAGTTGTTGTGCATGTGGAGAGTCCTATAGTCAATAATATAGGTGCTTTTAACTCTGCTCTTTTCTCGTCCTGGCGTACCCTAACTGCTTCTGTTCACGCGTCGATTCTATATTGTAACAACTGTTCCGTTTTTTAAAATCACAATTAACCTAATGATCGTGATGCTGCATTAATTTCTAACTGTTATTTTGGACTTTTAAAAGCTTTCCTTGAAATCCGACAATGGGAAAAGGAAAACAAAATCCCACTAAGACCCCCCCCCCCATTCCCCTCAGGCTCCCCACCCCACCCCCACCCCAAATAAAAAGAAAGGAAATAAAGCAATATTTTCACAAACTTGACTGTATGTGACAATATTTTATTTTAAAACCCAAGTCTCTCAGATCTTGTCTCTTTGTATGTCTGTCTGTCTCTTTGTATGTCTGTCTGTCTGTCTGTCTGTCTCTCTCTCTCTCTCTCTCTCTCTCTCTCTCTCTCTCTCTCTCACGTAGCATTTTCTTCTTCTCACCCACACACACTCTCTCCTTCACTTCTCTCTCTAAATTCTCCTCTTTCTTTCCCCCTCTTCTCCCCTCCCCTCCTCCCCCCACCTCCGTCTCTATCTGTCTGACTCCCTCCCTCCCCCCCCTCTCTCTCTCTCTCTCTCACTTTTTGTATGTCTGTCTGTCTTTTTGTCTGTCTGTCTTTTTGTCTGTCTGTCTCTCTTTTTGTGTCTTTTTTTCTGTCTATCTCTCTTTTTGTCTGTCTCTCTTTTTGTCTGTCTGTCTTTCTTTCTCACTCCATTTCCTCCCACCCCCCTCCACCATTCTCCAACTCTGTGCAAAACCTGAAGAAAAAAAAAAGATGTTGAAGTTAATAGTTGGAAATGAATGACGTTTAGTATCTTCTTCGTTATAAAACTTGTCAAGAGTTAAATAGATACACAGCATAAGGGCAGACCATAATTCCTAGTCAGAAAGTTGAGAGAGGATAGGAAAACAGCAGGCGTTTAATGAAGCTCGCATAATAGAGATGGGTACTTGGTGCCCATTTTGCAATTTGATGAAAGGAGGACAGTGTGCTGAGAATTGGGGTGTTTTTTTAGAATGCTAAAAATATGATTGCTTCTTTTTCCTCGAAAAAGCTGTAAGAAGCTTTGAAAGCAATCAGACTTGCCGTAACAGCCAAATCTTGTCAGACACTTGACTCATTAATTTCATTGAAGACAAGCAGCGAGCACGTGTAAGAAGAGCGAAGATACGAGGAAGCGATTGGGAATTGAGTTCAGAGAAAAAGGGGTAGGGTGGTGTACGATGTAGTGGATGTGAATGAGTGAGAGAGAGTGTGAGAGAGAGAAAGAATGTGTGTGCGTGTGTTTGTGTGTGTGTGTGTGCGCGTGTGTGTGTGTGTGTGTGTGTGTGATAGAGAAAACAAAAGAGTGGGCGAGGGAGGGGCTAAAATTTTGGAACAATAAAATTCACACAGTATATAGGCCTAGGTAATAAAACTACATGACTGGAATTCGAATTTGTCAGGAAAGGATATTTTACGCTACATTATATATATAATATATGTATTGTAGTTTTGAAAACCCGACTGCTGACTGTCTTTTTTAAAAGAGAATATTAAAGGACTCGATTTTTAAAGAATCCAGAAAATATCCTGTTCCCTCCGGACCTAAATAAAGATCGTATTTTTCTATTTCGTTTCTTTCTTCTCAATTTCTCGACCTTTCGTATAAACAAAAACTCTCAGAATGATAATGTCGGACTAAGAGAGCCATCGAAGCCATCAGGGCTGCTGAGGACAGAGAAAGATGGAGTATGCTGGTTAAACGATCATCTGTGGTGCCCCTACGACCTTCGGGTTACGGGACAGGATAGGATAGGAAGAGGAATTGTTTTCGTTTGTTCCTTGTCTAAATATTTTTGTTTTAGGATGGGAATTCTGTCCTCTTCCCTTGAATTATATGAACCAAGATCCCCACCTTACCTCCATCCCCCCTTCTCTCTCTCTCTCTCTCTCTCTCTCTCTCTCTCTCTCTTTCTCTCTCTCTCTTTCCCGTTTATTCCCAAGAGTATCTCACTGGAAAGTAGTTTTCAGTTTCTATTTTAAAACATATTGTTTGATGTATGTTTTGGAAGGCATTGGCTGCTCTCTACCCATCCTCTATACCATCCAAACCCTAGGATTATATCCTAATAGATTATGTGTGTCAAAATATATGCTTCGTTTAAAATATATTTAAGGTGAGTTTTAAAAGACGGAAGGGATTTTGTAGGCTGCAAATGTCAGTAAAGAAGAGGCTGAGGCAAGTAGTTGAGCAGTTGCGTGTCAATGTCCTTTTTGGAAGCCTTAGTTCTTTATGATAACATTATGGTGCGACCTTGATTATTGCGGTGGAACATTTTGTTTTTAAAAGTTGTTCATGCTCTTAGCTTTAAATCTTTAGAAGCCATTGTATCAGACAATGGGTCTCGACAGGAAGTCCTCTTCAGGATCGTACAAATAACTGCTGCCCTGACAAGGTTGAAGCCCATTTGGAAAGACAGGACCATCAGGCTACACTCCAAGGTAAGGCTACTGCGCTCCCTTGTCATCTCCATCTTCCTATACGCCTGCGAAACACGGATCCTCACAGCAGACCTACAACGAAAAATACAAGGCATGGAGATGAGGTGTTACAGAAGACTTCTGTGCATTTCATATACCCAGCACATCACCAACTGCAAAGTCCGACAGATCATCACATAAGCCAGTGGACAACACGATGACATGTTCACAGTGGTGAAGAAACGAAAACTCCGATGGTGTGGCCACGTGATCAGAGCATCAGGCCTTGTAAAAACCATCTTGCAAGGCACTGTGCAATGAGGAAAAAGAAGAGGGAGACCGGAAAAGAAGTGGGAGAACAACATTCGAGATTGGACTGGCTTGAAACTGAACGAAACCATGAGGGTTGATGAGGACCGAGAAAGATGAAGTACGCTAGTTAAACGATCATCTGTGGTGCCCCAGCGACTTTTGAGTTACGGAATAGGATAGGACATCACGCTCTTTGTATAAATTATAGTTCGTTACGTACGAAGAAGTTTTTCATTAAACTTTCAAGGAGACAGCGAGTTACCCTGAATAAAGGTAAAGGTAAAGGTAGTCCCATAGCCTTGTGGCCGTAGGGGAGCGTGATGTTGGAGATCACACTTATCTTGGGCCAGCGTAATGAGGGTGATGCCCAACTCTCTCCCTCGCTGCTTTACCTTCCCCACCCTCAAGAGAGTAGGTACTCAATCACAGTTGAGTCAACTGGGGGCGTTGTTGTTTGTCGCTTCACACCTTAGCGGTCACCCATCCAAGTGCTAACCGCACCGGACGGTGCTTCACTTTCGACACAGTAGCGAGTGCTCCAACCACTGCACTATCCGACACCCCGTTACCCTGAAAGAAATGTAATATAGGTAGGTCTACATAAAAATCTATTTCTTCTCATTCGTTCTATACGCAATTTATTATAACTAAACTAGCGTCGAATAACAAGCTTGAAGAGTTTGAATCTTCGAAATTGTTTTCCTACTAGCTGTTTTAATAGTTTATTTGAGTTTTGAGAATTTGAATTATATCCAGGGATAATGGAAAACAATCGAATCTCGTCTTCTCCTTTTCTTCTATACGTTGTTTACGATAGAGAAAACAACACTGTTTCAGCCAAAATGATAAGTGTGCTTTGCAATTGGAAATATTGCCCCGATGATAATAAACAGTTGCAAACACATCCACACCCAAGGCAAATATCATGATGATATACTGTTACATATCATGATGATATACTGTTACAATACACCGTCGTTGAATAACAATTGTAGAAAAATAGGATTAGAATCTTTTGTCTTTTTTTTCTTCTAGTTTTTAGTTGCATAAAAGGGAATACAGAATCAATCTTCCGTCTTCTATTGATCTGAATAACTAATGTCTGAAGCCCATATCTTTATTCTAAAGCCTTCTCCTTCACGTTGATGAGAATGTCCACGGGAGTGGCAAGCATATAACTAGCTCCCTAGGCTTTCTTTTTGCACTGGAAATATCACTCCAGCTTCGCCTTGCAGCGTTGACCAATATACCTAAGGCCAAAAAATAATAATATCTGTTTACGGTATCGTCCCGACCTACTCTAATTTTGGGGCCCGACCCTAAACTTATTTTGGGATCATCTTGAAAAAAAAATTGAGAAAACCCCCCAAAAATCGCATCCAAGGTGGAAATGGTCTTTTTAAAAAAAGAAAAAAAAAAGAAAGAAGCCGACCTATCGACCCTATTTTTCCCCCTATGTTACCGTAAAAAGGCATATTATTTTTGTTGGCCTAAAGACTCCATGATATGTTCTCCTGAGCCCGACGGATGCATACTACCCATCTACTACCTATTCTAAGCCAATACAAAATCCGACATTGCTCCTATAAATGTTATTCAACACCCGATAATGCTAGATCATTTCCTGTATATTTCTGCGATTGGTAATTTACATTTTGGATTTCGGTTGCTCAATAACCTGTATCTGTTTGGTGATAATCTGTTGCATTGCAGCATTTGTAAAGATTTGCTGAATTGGATTGCAGCTCAAAGGGGGCCTACAATATCTTCGTTGCTATTTGCATAAAAAAAAGATTACGTTCATTATATTCTATTAAATTAACTTTGTTAGGTTCGAAGCGAGTTGTCTTTCAAGTTCGATTTACTTGTTAACCTTGGTGAAACCAAAAAGCGGCAGCATATAAAGGTAACATTATTGGACATTTATCACGTCACAATTCAATTTTGAAACAAAAGATACAGTGTCGGAGGAATTCCAGCCAATCCTGAAAATCCAATAATTCTACAAGTTGATCAGTGTCATTCGAATCCGTTATGTTAAAATTCAAATTTTCAAACCTAACACGCTGTGAATATTCTGGGGAGTTTAGGTTCGAATGTATTATTCAAATATATTCGGGTGTGAATAATATGTGTAAGTGCATGCTGTTGTTGTTGCTGCTCTCACTCTGTCAGTCTCCATCTTCGCCCGCCCTCATTACTCATATCCATCCACTGGCCCTCCTCACCTCCTCTCCCTGCTCCATCTATCTGTCTCTGTGTGTGCGTCGATCTTTCTATCGCTCTCTTTATCTCCCACCTCCTACATTCCCACCTCATCTCTCTCTCCATCCCGCTCCCTCCCTCCGTCTCCCCATCTCTCTGACTCCCAAGCTTTTGTAGCTGGAAAGGCGATATAGAAGAACAATCCCCATCAGCGAAGGCTTATTTATTCCAACCGAATAAATCTCATTTTCCTCTCCATAGCATCAAAACTTTGCAGAAAAATATAACACACCGAACGAAACATTCATGCATCACTTCAAAAGTTTAGCTAGCATTCTGCAGACAGACCCTGCGTTCTGTGGGGTTATTTCCCCAGACGGTAATGTTTCAAATATCCGCAGTCAACTGAATACGAAGTTATTAATCCGTCTTGCCATTTATCAGCATTTTATCTGCTTTGGTTGTTTCCGTGCAAGGGAAAAACAAAACAATTCGTATAATAAATGATAATACATTTTCCAATTTGACGCCTTGTTAGTTTGATCGATTGCCTCCTTTGTTAATTGTGTTTGATATATTGATTCAGTCGTTGGTTGATTGTTTGAGTGTTTTATTGCAGATTGCTACATTGGAGGTCTGATATACCACAAAATTATTGAAACCAGCAATGCATGCACAGTTGAGCATTCCGCGAAAGTGTAGCTATTGGAAATATGTTATTACCGTATCCGGGAGTATATTATTCGTAAAAGTTTCACAACTGTAATAATTTTACAAATTTAACCCCGTATTAGTTCTTTATATATACCTTGAGAATTTGGGCAAATTTTGCAGACAATTCTTTATATATCTGCCAAGTTTGCCCAAATTTTCAAGGTAACGCCGAACTGGTCTTTAAGTTTCCTAAACTGTGGTGTTCTTTTGTCTGTAAGTCGTGAACGAAAAGAAAAGTAGATTTGTTTTCACACTATCCCATATTTTCAATTATCCGTATTAAATTAAATTATTTTGATTTATTTTATTTTTATTTATTTATTTATTTATTTATTTATTTTCTTTCTTTTTAAAATTCTTTATATATCTGCCAAGTTTGCCCAAATTTTCAAGGTAACGCCGAACTGGTCTTTAAGTTTCCTAAACTGTGGTGTTCTTTTGTCTGTAAGTCGTGAACGAAAAGAAAAGTAGATTTGTTTTCACACTATCCCATATTTTCAATTATCAGTATTAGATTAAATTATTTTGCTTTATTTTTATTTATTTATTTATTTATTTATTTATTTATTTATTTATTTATTTATTTATTTTTTTTTTTCTTTTTAAAATTCTTTTTTATTCAAAGTAATTGTATTTTGTCTGATGTTGGGAATATAGTGAGTTTGTTTTCAGTCAAATGTCTGTTTGTATCTGTCCATGGTTTTACTTGAAACAGATTTTTTTAAAATAAATCGAAAATTTGTAGCTCTTAACACAGGTGTATGTTGTTTAAAGCTCTCTATTTTCTCAATTTGCCGCCATATTGGTTCTTTGTTTCCGGAACTGCAGGTAATGGTCATAAGTCAGGAAAGTCAATGGCAGGGGGAGGAGAGGTTGGTGGTTGAACTGGGAGAGGGGAGGATGGCCGGTGTCACGTCGTCAAAGTTTCGGGTGTCTTACTTTAACCGGGCGCCTTTGCGCATGCGCCAGGTCAAGCCGGGCCTGCTTTTGTACGATTTTCTTAGGCGTCGTAACCCTAACCCTAACTCTAACCCTAACCCTAATTCTTACTAAGACTACGAAGCACTGTGCGCATGCGTCGAATTTTGTAATGCGTCGACCGATCAGAAGGCTCCCAGTCGCTCCCAGCCCAAATAAGTTACTAGGAACTTTGACGATGTCACACCGAGAAGAGGGGTTAACATGGGATGGGAGGTAAAGAAAAGGCTAAAGGTAGTATCATTCTGCTTTGGGCTTGCTAGCGTCCATTTTCTTAATTCTTTTTGCACAAGGAGACCTCTTAATTTTGCGATTTTTTTGCAGAACATTTCTTGAAATGTATTAGGATAATTATTATTGGGTACACTGCAGTAGTACTACCTCTTATGAATATGTCATATATAATATAATATTGCAAACTTTTTTTGAAGGACGGAATCGTGCTTTTAGTTATTTTTTTCCTTATGCGTACGTCAGCTGAGACTCTTATTTCTGTGTTCTCACTACTATGGATCGCTTCTAATTCTACAATGTGAGAGCGAGGATTGTGAATATAAGGAGCTCAAGAATTTGACCAAGAATCAAAGATGCACATTCACGACAGTCGTCTGTCACAAATCAGAATTAAGTTATACGCTTATGCTCATAATGCATGTGTGTTCTCTACCACGCACTACAGCAACCACATGTCATCCGCCTCCGCCCGCACCCTAGCCTTCCCACCTCCCCACACCTACACGCCCAACCCCATAATTCATCTCCTCCCGCTAATACCTATTGTACCCCTCGCAACACAACCACGTAACCCATCTCTCTCTCTTCTCTCCCCCCCCCCTCTCTCTCTCTCTCTCTGTACTCCCACATAAATACCTAACCCGCCTCTCCATCACCCACACACATTTCAATTTAATGCATTCAAGTCACCGCACTCCTCTCAAACACATACATACACACACACAAATTATCTCACCTCCCTCACAATTTTTTTAAAATTCAGCCCTCGCAACACACACACACACAGACACCCACACCCACACACACACACACACACACACACACACCCACATACACACACACACAGCCCACTTCTCCCCAATCCCCTCCCTCCATAAAAATACATTCAACGAAGTCGCAATGCGGTCACGGTGCTCATGCAGCGTATTTGAGCCTGATGGGGCCGTACGCTCCAATTACGTGCAGAGTACGTCTGAGCAGGCTCGGAAACTCTGTATACACTTTGGGGTGTGTGCGTGCAGAGGGGAGAAAAATGACTTGTCTCCTCGGACCACCCATTGTCCGGAGCTTTTATTGAAATGAAGCAGACAGGGCTGTCGCACAGTGCCAGCCTCCTTCCTTCCTGCCTGCCTGCCTCCCTCATCTGCACACCCAGGCATATCCCACTCCTTCCTTCATCCGGTATCCCTTCTCTTTCTCTCTCTGTCTGTCTGTCATTTTCTCTATCTCTCATTTTCCGTCTGTCTGTCTCTGTCTCATTCTCCGTCTCTCTGTCTGTCTCTTATTCTATGTCCCCCCCCCCCCCTCTCTCTGTCTCCTTGTCTCTCTCTTTCTCTCCCTCTCTCTTTCTCTCTCTCTCTCTCTCTCTTTCTCTCTCTCTCTCTCTCTCTCTCTCTCTCTCTCTCTCTCTCTCTCCTCTCTCTCTCTGTACTCGCGCACCCATGTTAGGGTGTGCCATCTCTGTTCAGTCCACGTTGAGTGTTTTGCACTTCATTCGACGCTCCATCACTTGTGGATCGCTTGATGTTTCTGCGTTTTATTCTTTTCCTTCTTTTCCTTCCCCTACCCATCCTCCTCCTCATCCTCATCATTCCCACCCAAAACTAATTTACTATCCGTCTTTTCCTCTCCGTCCTTTCCTTGTCATCCTCATCAATATCAATATCATCATCATCATCATCATCATCATCATCATCATCATCATCATCATCATCATCATCATCATCACCATCATCATCAACAACAACAATATTGCCACCAAAAACCCCTTTGCTGTTTTCGTAATTTCTCTCCTCGTACTCATTGTCATAATCATGTATTCCTCTTTGTATGACCTTATTCGTGTGCACCTCTCCTGTAGCCTTGAGTCAACTCCAGTTTCATCCCCCGAAGATCCCAAACACACTTACAAATGGGAGAAAAATCATCATCATCATCATCATCATCATCATCATCATCATCATCATCATCATCATCATCATCATCATCATCATCATCATCATCATCATCATCATCATCATCATCAGAAGCAGCAGCGTCATCATCATCTTCATCACCACCACCGCCACCACAACACATCATCATCGTCATCACCATTTATTCAGCTTTATTTGACCTGATTTGTTTGCACCCCAGTGCCTGGTCCTGAGTCAACTCCTGTTTAATCCTCCGAAGATCCCCAAAACACTTACCAGTGGGAAAAAAGTCGGGTTCAAATTGATGGTCGAGTAGGTCCAGAGACTCCTTGATTCAGTTTTGGTCCCACGAAAACGCATTTAAACCCGCGTTTCCAAGTTTAAAACGAGAACTGCGGAGGAACACGTAGGACGAGCAAACAGAAAACGAGGAAGATGATAAGGAGAGGAAGGAGGGTGGGAGTGGGGTGAGAGAAAAAATATGTGAGGAAAAAAGAACACTTAAAATTTAAGGAAGAATAAATTATTAAAAGGAATGAGAAGAAGAGTGGTAAAAGAGAGAGAGACAGAGAGAGAGACAGACAGACAGTACAGATAGACAGAGAAACAGACAATCAGAGGGAGAGAGAGAGAGACAGAGAATGAGTTGAGGGTGAGGTAAGAAAAAGAAACTGTCGAGGAAGATGAGAAAATTTAAAAGAAAGGCGGTTGTTTGGTTGGTTATTTTATCATCGTCTTTCCGTGAGATAAGATGTTTCTTTTTATGGTGATTACTTGGAATGTTAGTGATTCATTCCACCCAGCAGATAGGTGCAGTAAATACTAAATGCCAAATCAGAAATACGGAACTTGGGGGAAAATACAAAGATTGTATGTCCAGATAATGTGTTTCCAGACCTATCTGGAAATACTTTGAAAGAGACGGAGGAATCAGAACAAACCCAATGTCGGTCTGTTGGTCGGTTGGTCCGTCTGTCGGTCGATCTGTCAGTCCGTTGAAAGCCATATCTCGAGAACCACTGAACGGATTTTGACCAAACTTTATATGAACATTGACCTACGTTAGTGGCCTACTCCCAGCCGGTAAATCTCCGAAGCTCTCCTTTTAAACATTTTTATTTTTAAAAAAAACACACACACACACACTTTATGCATAATCGCAAGAATAACTGAACCGAAAATGATTATTTTTACTTTGTGGATACTTCAACTACTACTAAGCATGTTACGCCATTCATATTTGTACTTTCTCAAAGGTCAAGGTCATTGTGCATCACAATTTTCTAAAACATTAATGTGCGCTGTATCTAACAATTGGCGCTGATCCGCTTTTGATCATTTTTAGTTGGCAGATAGTTTAGATCTTGGACTATCATTCCACGTTTTCCTTTTGCTTTGGTTATATTAAAGCACAGCCACAACACCGCCAAAAAAAATGAACACTTTGGAACATGCTTATTTTGGGTTTTGTGTGTCTCGTATATTTATTTTTATGAAGAAGAGAGAGCAAAACCAAATACGGGAGCTGGGACCAAGGCAAGTTTGCAATGAAAATATTTTAGGGGAAGGGGGTTGGGTAAGAGAAAACCACATAAGAATGATGGTGATGAGTGAGTGGGAGGTGGAGGTGGTGGCTGAGAGATCGTGGTCTGGAATCTAAACAGCGGGAATTACAAAGTGCATTCCATGAGGACCTTCAATTTTTTAACATTCCTGTGATTCGTATTTTCTTCTTTTCTATAACGTAACACTTCTTATCTGCTTGTTGGGCAGCCTTCAGAATCTGCTATTATTTTTTTTTTTTAAACACATGTTCTTCTTCATAAGTTTTGATCTGTTCATCAACACAAACGTATGTTTTCTGGGTTTTTGTTGTTGTTGTTGTCATTGTAACCTTCATCTTCTTCAAACTCGTATCTGTCGAACGGCGTTTACTGTTTCTTTATTTCTTCCTTTCCTTCTTTCTGTTTGGACGTATTTTTTTTGTCTTTCTTACTTTCTTTTCTTCCTGCTCTCTTTTATTCTTTCGTTCGGGGTTCTTTCTTTTTTTCATCACCTTTTTATTTACATTTCTGTTACCTCATCAAGAATCACTATATGGAGTCTTTATTTCCTTGCATATTGTTTCTCTTCTTGTTCTTGTTCTTTTTGTTCTTGTTCCTCTTGTTCTTAATCTTCTTGTTCTTCTTGTTCTTCTTGTTCTTGTTCTTGTTCTTGTTCTTCTTCTTCTTCTTCTTCTTCTTCTTTTTCTTTTTCTTAATCTTTTTCTTCTTCTGCTTCTTCTTCTCCGCATTTTTCTACTGTACATCTCCTCATCGTCTTTTCAGTTTCTTATTCTTTTTCTCTTCTTTCTCCATATCCTTCCTTCTGCTCGTCCTCTTTCTTCTTCTCCCGCACCCTCCAATCACTTATTTCCCTCCTCGGCCTTCTTTCTTCTTGGCATCTTCGTCTTCTCCTCCTTCGTCTTGTTCTTGTTCTTCCTGCGCCTGTCGCTTTCGTCCATCTTCAACGTGTACCTAATAGGAACAGGCATTGTGCAAGCCTCGGGCAGGTCTCTATTGGATTAGGGTTGATTGCAAGGAAGCTTCAGGCATTGTAGCATTATTCCACAATGGCACTTTTTGTTAGAGCGACTATGTCCTTTTACGTGCTTTTGTGGCGCTTTGAGGCACAAAGATAGATAATACAATGAAAACAGTATAATACAGAACAACTGTTTACTTCATTTACACTACCACAATGATAATAGTAGTTGCTGACTGAATATGAGGGCAGTCAGCAGCAGCAACAGTGGCCGCACCATTACCGTCACCATCCAACCACCATAATCAACACCCACAACGACGACAGTAAAACAACGTTACAGCCTGCCGTTTTTGCATTCTAGACACTTGTTCACACTCTGCTTGCCAAGAAGAAAATGAAGCAGCTGCTGTGCAACCAGGATTTGATTAAAGCGATGAAGAAAGCCATTCAGCCTAGAATGTGTTTTCTTTCAAAACGTGTCAAATGCTTCTTGAAGCATGTGCATGGCGCGGAGCTGGCTTCTCCTCATTACGGAATGTGTGGGATGAGCAACTTTTGCCGTGTGACCTTTGGATAATATTCCTCACCCACGCGAACGAAATTCTGGTTGCCTTCTGAGCTAAAGCGCAGCAGCCAGAAGAGCAGCGCTACCCTGGACGTTAGGGAATAGGACCTCAAGCTTGCTAGTGGTTTTTTGTTGTTACAAATATATATATATATATATATATATATATATATATATATATATATATATATATATATATATATATATATATATATATATATATATATATATATATATATATATATATATATATATATATATATATATATATATATATATATATATATATATATATATATATATATATATATATATATATATACTAGTGGTTTTTGTACCCTGGCAAGCCAGGGTACACAGGTTGCTGTTTAAAATGTAGACAGAGACAACTGTTGTCTGCGAGTTTCATTTGGACGATGATACCTCCCCATATCCCCCTTGATACCTCCCCATATCCCCCTTGATACCTCACCATACCCCCCCCCTGATATCTCCCCGTCCCACCCCCATGATGACTCACCATACCCCCTTGATACCTCCCCGAACCCACTTGATACCTCCCCATACCCCCTTGATACCTTCCGTACCCCCCTTGTAACCTACCTGTACCCTCCTTGATACTTCCCGTTGATCGTTTCGCAGGTATGGATGAAAGGAATCGACCATCACCAAACCTTCTTATATATACCCGTATCCCCGTTATGCCTACCCATGCCCCTTTAAACCTACCCGTAACCCCCTTTTACCTACACGTACCACCCCATCCCATTCCTTGGTAATAATAATAATAATAATAATAATAATAATAATAATAATAATAATAATAATAATAATAATAATAATAATAATAATAATAATAATAATATTGAATATAGAATAATACAAATTGAAATCATAAAAAACACCAGGGTTTTAAAATAAAATTTGATGTAAGATATTACAATAATAATAATAATAATAATAATAATAATAATAATAATAATAATAATAATAATAATAATAATAATAATAATAATAATAAATAAGTTAAAGGCAAAAAGCCTAAATTAAAAAGCAAAATATCCATATTGTAGTGTAAAAAAAAAAAAATATGGCCCACAGGAGATTTGAACTCGGGTCCCCTGCACGGCAAGCAAATGTCTTACCAACTGAGCTACCAATCTTTCATGAAAAGACCATCAATTTTTTTGGTCTATGTGAGAAAACATGCTGAAACCTCGATTCGATTTTTAATTAATCAAATTTAATTAGTTAAACACAAAATTTTGTAAGATTGGTGACATGAGTGCAAAAGTGTTTTGAATGGAAATAAAACAAAATTTGCGGTATTACGGAACGGCAAGTTCTTGACACGGGTTGAATGGAAACCGCGCGCGGAATGAGGCTATTGCAGTTTGTGGACATTTTGTTTATTTATTTATCTCAGAAACGGTTAAACGTTCGGTAAGGAAATGTCGGCTATAACGATTTCGCAGGTTTTGAGCGCACAACAGGCCGAAACCCAGCACCCAGCACTTGCCCAGATCAGCGTCCATACCGGACAAACTTTACAGTAGTGTCAAAGAAGGACTTCCGGCTAAGCAATTTATATATATATATATATATATATATATATATATATATATATATATATATATATATATATATATATATATATATATATATATATATATATATATATATATAAAATATAAACATGTAAACATATATATATATATATATATATATATATATATATATATATATATATATATCCTTATACAAGTACCCACAAACCATGCTTACAAAGTCTCCAACCGGTCATTTGGGTACCCGGCTTTGGATATGCAGTGTTCATTAGAACTACAAGGATGCGATTCACAAAATATTATATATCGAGAGAGAGAGAGAGAGAGAGAGAGAGAGAGAGAGAGAGAGAGAGAGAGAGAGAGAGAGAGAGAGAGAGAGAGAGAGAGAGAGAGAGAGAGAGGTAATCTTTTGTGAATATAAAAAAATAGAAAAAATTATAGATATACATTTATTTTAATTTTTTTGGGCCGTGTTGTTTTATTTGTAATTATAAATCCAGGTTGATGTTTCTCTCGGCCTTGTTTGACTTCTAGACACTGCACTTTTCTTTTGCCACGTCTTTGTAGTTATAATCAAAATTGCAGATATTTGATAGCCGAGTTTTTTGTATTTCTAACGGAAAATTGCAGGTATTTGTTGGCCCAATTATTTGTATTATTAATCACAAACCCAGATTTCCTCCTTTTAAACATAAGAGTTTTGTGTAAATGCAATTCTTTTGTTGTTGTCACCGTAAATTTAGCAAAGTAATTTTAAATCATTGTCAGATTTCAGATGCCTGACACTCTGGTCATTATTTTATTAACTTCAAATTGTATCAATGGTCGTGCAAACAGGTCACCGTAATGAAAATGCAATCCAACCCAACAACACAATAGATAAAGTTTGTTACTGAAAGTTATAAAAGCTATATTCTGCTATGTTATTCTTTCTTCGTGTATTTTTTTATTTACCCTTTTTTTTCTTCCTTCTTCTTGTGAGTTTTAACAATATACATTTTACTTGATATTTTTGGACCCCACACCTACCCCGTCTCCAATTTGCTTATTTAGAGATGAATTTGTTTCTATTTAAAATGGAAATAGATACACCTCATAATAGTAATTATCCATGATACAACAAATGACATGTTTTTCTTATGTTCGCCTCCCCACCTACACCCCCTCCCATCACCCACCACCTCGCCATTCCAGGTTTATTCACTTATAACGGCAATGTTTTACACAATCTACTATCTATACCAAAACTAAAAAAAACACTTCTCTTTACTCTCTTGATCTGACTACCGAAAGCTACCATCGTTTTCGACAAAAAAAGGGGAGATTACCACTATCGAAACAGCCATCAATAAAGGGAGATGAGCGAGGCTGGTGACAAGATGGCGGTACAAAACGCCAACCTTACGTCAAACAGATGAACTGGAAATCTCCTTAGAGACCGGAGTCTTGAGATAACTTTAAGACGAAGCCTTCATTCATTCGTGTTACCCGATTTCAATTTGAGAACCTTGTTTGTCTTGATGAACTTCAGGAAACTACCAGAAGCTTACTTCAAAACAAGAATGTTAATCTTTTAAGTAATAATATGCGGATACTTACCACTTTGTATTTGTTTTTATTAGTTCCAGAGCTTCAAGCTCAGCTCGGGAGCTTTCGTTTTTGGCTTTGTCCGTCCGTTTGGCGTCCAACGTCCAGTGTCCGGCGTCCGGAGGTGACATTTGTGCGCTTTTCTCTGAAACTAATGGACGGATTTCTTTAAAACTTGGTATTTAGTTAGGAAATAGTGAACCTTACCACATGACAAAATAGTATGCATATCGGGTGAAATACAAATTTGTTGTTGTTTTTTTAATCCTATGTTCTCCCAATTTTAATCCTATGTTCTCCCAAACCGCTGGAGGGCTTTAGTTCAGGTTTAGCATGTGCTTACACTTTTCCTGTGCCTCCAATGTAAAACCAATCTTATGAAAGTCGAATGACGTGATCATCGTAATACCATTTCTTAAAAGACAATTCCGACAGACCATCACACAAGCCATTATTGTACAATACGATGACATGCTCACAGTGGTGAAGAAACGGAAACTCAGATGCTATTATTATTATAATTTTTTATATTTTATTATTATTATTATTATTATTATTGTTATTATTATTATTATTATTATTATTATTATTATTATTATTATTATTATTATTATTATTATTATTATTATTATTATTATTTGTATATTGAGCTTTTTCAGTTCAAGAGGCACTGGCCGATATAGAATTTAAATGAAGCCGTCCACCTTGCATAGGCACATCGTCGAACGCTTCAAACGTCGTATTTATGTAACTGGCAACTCGCATAGGACATGAGCTACACTGACTATTTTAAAATCCGGGAACAGTATCTTCATAATCCTTTTTTTCCTCCTTCTCCTCCAACTTCGTTTTAATCCTTTCTGTCCTTCTTTATTGTTTAACATTCAGTGAGTGAGTGTGTGTGTGTGTGTGTGTGTGTGTGTGTGCGTGTGTGTGTGTGAGAGCGAGGGAATGAGAGACAGCACCCATTAGGGTCAAGCACTTGTTTTAAAATAACATTGTTGTTTGCCTAAATGAACTCTGGCGACCCTCGGAAACTACCTGAAGTTAATACGGGCACTCAAAGAACATTTAAATCTTGTAAGTGATAATCTTTAAGAGTTTTGGATGCTTGGGGACAAACAGAGATCTGTATCTGTTTGTAGTACTTTGTACTTGAATTCAATGAAAGAACATTGTTGTCTGTTTTGACGAATAACCTCTGAAAGGTACTGATTGAACTAGTACTAGCAAATATTGTCGGGTATGGATGAATTACACGTATACTCTGAGGCATAATTTATGCTGTATATATTTCCTTGGTAATCATCATCATCATCATCATCATCATCATCATCATCATAATCATTATCATCATCATCATCATCATCATCCATTTGAACCTCATTCACGTTTGTTTTTTTCATTTCATCCTTCGTATTTTTTCATTATCATATATACCATTATTTTCACAAAGTCGACATGAAGGACGATGATCCATGGTTTCTATGCCCTCGCGTGTCCCCTGCGAGACAGATCTTCAATCTTTGAATTCTATTCACGTCACAGTTATTCATGGTCACTACGCCCCCATGTCTACTCGACGGGACATAGCCCCCACTCAAATTAGTATGGGATGTAGATCTACCACGGACCTTAGATACTTACTCTAACCTCCGTAGATCTATCGAGCGTCTTCCTTCCATTTTGGTTAACGGTGTTAAATAGGGACTGATAACTGTATTCCCAATGAAGCTTTCTCATTGAAATTAATAGGACCACGCTGCCTTGAAATTGCATGGTTATAAGGTGCTTTTTCTATATAGTCGAAACAGCAATCACGCACTTTGCTCTGATCAAGTCAGTTCAGTGGGTAGATTACCGTCCCCGGACACGGATGCGTATAGGGGACTTAAGCTCTGATCAACCAAAAGAGATCATCTTATATAAAGTGGATCGAGGAAGTACCAGGTAATTTGATGCTGTTCATTTCGATGGAACATTGTGACATATTCATTGGAACGTTTTCACCTGCTTTGTCACGTGTAATTCAGCCATCTCCGATATAAATACAGAAACATTTAAACTATGTGAGTTTGGACGACGTAAAAAGGTAAAATATGGATGTCTCTAAAACCTGTCGTTTGGATTCTTATTTCTTGTAGTTGACAGATTTTGTAACTTTTCATTGGAGCATTTCAAATGAAGAGCAACTGTTAAAGCCTAAGTAAAATAAATGCAATGAGTTGTGTCTTTGTGAAAACCAATATTGCTAAATTTGTTTATCGGACTAACTCGTGGAGCTACATGTAGTCTTATCCAACGTTGTTCGTATCGTGAAAAATTTATCTAAGACGTAACGTTGTTGCTTGTGCCGTTCACCACCTCATTTCCCAAAAGGGGACGTCACTACATTCTCTTTCAGGCGCCAGGATGAGTTAACTCCTCTTGTCCATGATGGCGGCACTTTATCTGTCGGCTGGCAACGGCGAGCCGACAGGTCCATGTCTCGATGACTGTGATTAGCTAAAAGTATCTGCCGTTTGCCCCATTCCATCAATCGCCGTGTGTTTAATAAACATTACATCCAATTGCGTGGCGGCCTTGTTCCACACTAACAAACAAGACGGCAGGCCAAGGTAGAAGCGCCTTTCTTGTTTTAAAAGGACACAATTCGAAGTCTTTGTTTTCTTTTGATGTAAACGGGTTTGCCCTAAATTTCACAATGTTGTTACATTAAACAATGACACAATGGGCTTTCGTTGCTCAAACCCACCACTAAAGTTTGAAGTTTCCATTTGGATTCTGACAGAGAGTGATTCCTCATGTTTGTAACGGTACATCGATACCATAGCCCTGTGACCATTGATCCTATTTCTGAATGAACCACCCAGCTTGAATGATGTATCTTTGGTGTCTGGGGTTGGGTAATTATAGACCTATCAACTTAAAACGGAAAACCTTAGGAGAAATCTTTTTACCGGTTCTATCTCTTACCGGCTTTTTAGTAGCTGCTATTTTTAGATCCAGAATGTTGGCTGACTAGCCAACAGCTGTTGCTATTAATAGACACAAAAACTACGGAATGGATTCATAAAATAAAATAACTATACTTTCGAAAGATATCTTTATTTTGTTGTTGTTGTAAGCTTAATTGTTTGTTTCGGTGGGGCAAAGGATGAAGGATCTGAAGATGGGGCATGATTAAATAGGTCCCTTTAAACAGATAGAGTGCAATCCAACACTAAAAAAAATCATAGTAGAGCATCATTGTGTGTGTATAAAGTTTTATTATTAACTTCATTTATTCTTCAATCATGTTTTACCTAAATCGTTTATGGTTCCTGATTACGTTAGAGTATTTTGAATAAGTATCAAGCGCAACCATTGTAATTAGATTAGATAGGTTGCAGTTCGAAAATCTAATTATAATGGTTGCGCTTGCTATTTATTCAAAATACTCTAACCTAATGAGGAACCATACGCATCGTAAAACATGACTGAAAAATAAATGACGTTGATAATAAAACTTTATACAAACACAATGATGCTCTACTACAGTAGTACGACTGTTTTGGGTTTTAATGTAAGTTCAAGTTTTTGGGCCACTGACCTCTAGGATTATTTACAACCCAACCGCCCCCTACAAAAAAAATCTTAAGCGTTAACAATGCATTTCATTTATGGCCCTACAACAACAATTTACTATTGTCGTTGGAACAATTTGTTTAGTCAAACTTTCAGAGTATTATTATTATTAAAGGGTTCCGAGATCACACATTTCAGTGTCAAAAAAATCTTTTTAAATTCACATTGGTTGCTGACCCCACCGGAGAAAGAACCAGATGAAGCCAAAATACAACCAATTACAAAAGTAAGTTAAATAAATAATAAATAAATAACTCGATAAATCCCTTTGTGACCAATCAATAGCATCAAGGTTGATTCTAAAAATACCACTCCGGCGAACGTGCGTATAGTAGACACAGTT